>JACEFO010001796.1:0-53373 GCA_015342445.1 Digitaria exilis
CTCAAGTTCCTGCATGGCCGTGGTAAATACACCAGGAGAAAATATAACCGAGTCAACAGTCACAGATGTCAGGTGTGGTACCTTCTGCTTATAATTCATGATCTGCTGATAGTGTGATATATGGCATGTTGTTTCTTTCTCAATTGTTAGATGAAAATCATGAAATATGGAAGGAAGAAGGGAAGGGATGTTCATGATGTGCCAAGTTTCGTTAACTCTAGCATATGTCATAGAGGACTCTTGATTGCTAATGGCACCTGATAAGTACTTCTGTCGTATTTCATGAATCCTTATGAAGTAACTTCAGATTAGCATAAGCTAAGTGAAAATTACTGTTGGTTTTATGGTGGTGTAAACCAATGAATTGATCTTGTTCTCCAGTGTAATGGGGAAACATCCAGTGCTCTTTTGTACATTTGGTTGATATATATATAATTATATTGCTTATACAAAGGTTTGAGTCATGTTATTGGGAGTAATGGTACGAAGCTCTTCTGTCAACCATTTTTATTGTCATGCAGGCGATCAAGTTGATGCATGTGATCATGTTGTCTTTAATGTCTTATTTGAGAAGTTCAATAGAAAGTATAATTTCATATGCATTTTTCTGCACCTTTATGTTTATTGAACAGTGAAACGTGTCCATTGTAATTGTACTTTATGTAAATCTGAAGAGTTCCTGAAGCATTTTTAACATGTGACTGCAGTTCTCTCCACCATAGTATTTTATATATGGCTGAGAGAGAGCATGGAGTCATGCCATGGAAAAGAAAACTTGCTGGTACAAGATGCGCAACAACGTATCTACATGTTGGGTCGATTTAGAAAGCAGTTAAATGGGCATCACTTTTTTTCGCAATTATGTTCTTTAAAGGAGATTCAGGGACATCTCTTGAAGCTGAGTGTGTATCTTGCTATATTTTTTCTTCACTTTTTTCGCTTGTGATTTTCTATAAGATTTTGAACTTTATTCAGAAAGTAAAACATTCATTCAACATGTAAACAGTTTTGCTCAAAATATTTTTTCCAGGCATATGCTTCTATATGAAAGGTGCTTTGTTTTTGAGCAAGACAAGAACATAGAGGCAGCAATGATAAATTTCAAGAATACAAGGTCTGTGCGATTGTGCTTGTTTTGTCAGACTTTAGGATCATTAGAGTTTGCCATTATTATTGTGTATATCTTTTTATTATGGTTCCCTTTTTAATCAGTAATCAGGGCGACATTCTCTGATAATTTGGGTACATTTTCTCCATAGGGCTGTCTATGAGGAGCTTGGGAAGTATGGCAGCATAGAAATCAACTTTTATGCCGTCAGCGCATTGAAGAAGTGGAGCCTATGATTGATTTCTGTTCACACAAACTTGGTGGATCATCTTTACAAGCACAATGAATCCTAAACAATAGCTAATGATCTTCTCAAAGCGAAGATGGAGGTATTTTCTTTTCTAACCGCTTATCTGACATACCTTGATGTCTTTTTAAGAGTCGGGACTAGCACATAAATTTGCAATCTAAAAGATAATATTAGCTAGGAGTTTTTATCTGGAGGTTTGATTTTTGGGAATGGGTTTTCCCTCGTTCTTTTAGTGGTTCTGCATAGGAACCTAGGAGGTCAGAGAGCAGGGTTTAGATTTTTTTAAAAAAAATGGTACCAAGTTTTTATAGATTTGGATTTTTTTAAAGCATCCATTTTCAGCACCCAGCAGGCCAGATTCAAAAGCACATAACTTCCATAGACACAGTCATATGTCATAAATAATTTAGTTGAAGAGCACTTCAAGGCCATTGTAATCCTGGCCTTGTATTAAACTCTGGCCGTGCTGTGTTTCCTTCACAAACTGTTGGCTATATTTTGTATATGTCATGCTTAAATCAATACCATATTTTGCTAGTTGCAATGAGAGCATACAGTTGCTAGTATGCTTGCATTTGGTTGTCAAAGTAAACTCGATGGAGGAAGGATAACTAATGAATCATGCATTATCGAACTAGTACAATAGCACTTGGGTGTAATGTACAGTCCATAGATTATTTTAGCTGTTGTGATCAAGGCATCAGACCATGCATGTCGATATTTTTATTAACAGTCTGGTGACTGGTGATGTATGCTGTTCCAGAATTAATTGTGGTGCCAATCTGATTGTCTATTGCCATACACAAGTCCAAGATGTTGGATGTGTATGTGGTAATTGTTTTTTTGCGCACAGGAAGTTCCAAAAAATTGCAAATTACCCAATATAGTACTGTAGAGGTTCGTTCTCCTGAATGTAGTAACTGCACATATACTCCCTCTGCTCTAATTTGTAGGCCGTTTTGACTTTTTTTTTGTTCATAGATATTTGTATGCACCTAAATATATTGCATGTCTAGATGCATACAAACATCCATGTACCTAGAAAAGATAAATTGACCTGCAATTTGAAACGGAGCGAGTAGCATTTATATCTGTAGTGCAATTCTACATAGAAGTACAGTTGCAGTATAATAGATGGTACTACATTCATCCTGCCAGCTGATTTCATGATTGTCCCACCATTACTCTGACTTTATTTTCTAGAACTTGAAGGGGATAATTCATAAATCTGACTCCAATTTTCTTTTGTGACAAAAAATTTGACTCCAACATATGTAAAGGTTCTTTTGGCTGTTGTAATAGATATATTTTGAAAAATTTTCAGGCTGTGTTGTCTGAGACAAGGTCACAGCAGGCAGCTTCCATGACCGAGTTTAAACTGGCTTGGTCGTAGATTTCCAATTACAAATGCAAAAGACCCGTGTCTCCATTTTGAAAGGTATATATTTACCATCTTATTCTTTAGTTGCATGGTCATATTTAGTCAATTTCCATATTATACAGCATTTGAAACTGAGATTAGTAGATTCAGGCCATAATAGATGGCCTGTTACTCTTAGGATCCTTATTTTGAGCAATTTTCTTGATGCATGTCATAGTTTTTATATTTTACGGACCCCTCTTTAATTGAGTGATGTGATCAGCCCAGCAGCTTGAGAAGGACTTGACTGGTCCAGCCACAGAATCAATGGCTGCTGACAAAAGGCTTGGCATTTTCGATAAAATATTTTCTGCGTACCATGACGCTCGAAGCTGCATTCGCAATGACCTGGTAGGAAACCTTGTTTTTTACTTGTCACATTTTGCAAGTCCGGTTAATACTAGAGATATGATGCACAATACTTGCTCTTTTTCTTAACTAAAATTCCAAATGTAGGCTTCTGCTGGCAGTGCTGAGAATATAAGAGATGACTTGAATGGTCTTGACAAGGCTGTAAGTGCTGTTTTAGGATTGAGGACTATAGAGCGTAAACCAGCCACTTGTTAGCATTGCTAAAAGTAAATTTGCAAAGCATCGAGATGAGAAAAATGAGAGAATCACAAAGCCAGAAGAACTTGTTCGGCTATATGATCTGCTTATTCAGGTATGTTTGTTTTCTGTCATGCCTTTTTTTATTTGAGATGCTTTATCACGTTTTTATAGACTTGTGTGCTTTTTCTGGTGTAAAACTACCTTTTGCAGAATACAACAGACTTGACAGATCTAGTTAGCTCTGGCAGAAACAAAAATGAAGAAGAGAACTCTTTTATTCATGATTATGAGCTCAAAGGCATGGCTTTCAAGAGCTGAGAGGTTTGTTACGCTATCCAAGTCCAGCAATCTTTAATGGACAGCTTTTGTTTCATCCATTGTCTCCTTTGGCGATAATCAGTTAGTGAACTATTTTATGATTTCAAGTTTTCCACCCTTCTATATGTTGGTCTGTATCAGGGGCGGAGCCAGCATGATTCCTGGGTATTCCCAGGAATACCCAAGAATTTTGCTTGAAATCAAGTACATATAAGCTATACTTGCCCAAAATCGATTCTGTTAGCTTCTTATCTTGTTCTGGTTTGTTAGCATGTGCAAATCATGTTAGTTTTGGTCTAGTGTTTGTTTCCCTTCACATGCATGCTGTGTCCAAAGGCTCACACATTGCTGAGTCAATCCCAGCCGGAAAACGTTCTTTCACAGCACAATTGCACAAATCTCGTGTCTTTCTCTTTCCAGTGGTGGACGATATGCTTGATCACTTCGTCTTCAATTGTTACAAAATAAGTGATTTAAATCTTCCTGGGAATTAGCTGTCTAATTTCCTTGACCATGTGAGCCATTTAGTCTTGATTGCATGTGTTCGCCGTATTTTTTCTTGTAAATTGAGGACAACGACGCTATCAAATACTTCCAAGCATTGACAATTTAAATCTAGTTGATGTGTTTAGCTTGAATATTTTTATCTTTTTAAATGTATAGAAAGTATTTTCTTCATATATTGACTGAAAAGGATCGGTTTAAGAAATGGGAATACTCAACTCTCAGATCCCCTGGCTCGGCCACTGGTTTGTATGCCTTGTTGTGTGCTATCCACCAGTTATTTATATAGATACTTGTCCTTAATGCATATCACTTGCATAGTTACTGTATGCTTTTCTCCAAATCACCCACACGTCATTCTTCTGTTAGCAAGTTTCAGTTGATTTGCTAGAAAACTTGCATCTAATGCCCGTTGGTTTTGATTACATTCTTTTGAAAAAAGAAGTATCCTTACGCGTTTCACTTTGAATAATTATGCAGATGTTTCTTTTGGCGAAATCATATAGTTCAGCTGGCAAAAGGACAGAAGCATATGCGTTATTCTGTCATGCCCGTACTCTTACTGATTCCGCACTGCAGAAGCTTGCAAACAGTCCCGATAAGGTTTGTCTGTGAACCAAAACAGCTTGAGAACTTTTTATTCGCATATGGATCTTGAGGACTATTAATGTGAGAACATGACACTATATACAGGGACTTTTTATTTGCTAGCCAGTTAATCTAATAACTGAGCTTTTAGTCTTAAGCAACTATATTCAATCCCAAATTAATTAACCTTTTGAGCTTTTATGTGCTTGTAGAAAACATGCTCAATTCTAACACATTCTTATTTTTCACAGGCTTTAATCCAAGAGCTGAAGTCTTTATCTGACAATTGTAGATCCAATAGTTGCATAGAACATGCAACAAGTATTATGGAGGAGGAGAAGGTTCCTTCAGAACTTTCTAAAGGAGTCTCAACTATGTCACTTGGTGATGATAAAACTAAGGTATGTTGATCATCATGAAAGTTTGTATACATAGGCATTGCAGCATGGGTAGGATACCCTGACAATCTAGGTTTGCACCCAATGATATAATTCTCTTCACTCATGCACCTGTAGCAGGTAGAACTGCTTAGTCCTCTTGTGTAGTGCTGTACTCAGCAACAGTAGCAGTAGTGGATAGTATGGCAACAGTGGTAAGTAGTGGGAGTATGTCCCAACAGCAGTAGTAGGTAGAATGACCTCATTGACATACTAGACCATTGACTGATGACTTGTGTGCTATATACTAAGAGAAGCAGATGCAGCTCAGTTCAAGCAGCCACAATTCTCCTCTGCTTCCTCTCCTACCTCGCGTAGTGGGCAATTGATGAATGAGTTAGAGGATGAGCAAGCATAGTTTGCCTGAACCCACGTTACCCACCCCGCAGGTCTATTTGATATCATTCAAACTTCGAGTGCCAATATGCCCCGCTGCCAGTCACAATGTTTCAGCTTTATCTTCTTGCACTTGTCTCTGTTTTTTTCTCTCTCGTTTTATCTGATGATACTTTGCACAGCAAAGAGCAAACCGTTAATGTGCATTTTTAAAATAACGGGAACTAATGATATCCTGGTATTTTGCAGGAGAACAAGTATCTTCTTGATATGCTACAGAGCTATGAATCAGCGATTGGTGAACAAACACCAAAGTCCATATCGCATCGCTCAATTCCCACCTCCCTTCCAAGCAGTGCCATGCAATCCAATCGTGCTCGACATGGCATACAACGCGATAGAATTCCCAAGCCTCGAGAACCGAATGAAGAAAGAAAAGAAGGGTCTCCTGAGCAGTTCTGGGGATGAAAAAAAAAGACGAGGGCATTCGCCCTATTGGATTTTGGTACATTGTGCTTTTGCCTTGTTTGCCATGCGCATGAGCTCGTACAAATATACATGGCCCCTCAAAGTACTTCCTTTTGATGGATGAAAGAATTTTTTGTCAGGCCTATGTAAGCGCCCCCTGAGAAATTCGGACAATCTTTTGTCGGCAAGAGTTTTACTACTCGCAGTGACTGTTTAGACTAGTATGTGTTATACAAATCGAGCAATGGATTGAATAGCATGATTATTGGGTGTAAAATCGTTCCCACTTCGTGTTTACTCTCTGAGTGATGCTCATGCAACTGGAAATTAGATGGGCTCCCTTCTTCGGGAGATGATGTATGGATTGACGTAGCTAAGATCCCGCGGCCCATCAATCGGACCTTTTGTGCCACCAGCGCTAATCATACCGTGGCCCAATCCAAAATAATCAGGCAGCAGTACAGTCCATCAGAGAGGGAGAGAGAGAGAGAGAAGAGTCAGCCCGTGGGTTGTGCACGGCACCCTCGCCGTTGCAACTGCCCCCGCTGCTGGGGATGGATGCTCTGCGCGGCCGTACACCTACTACTTGTGCCTGTCGGCGAAACCAACAGCATGACGGCGACTCCGATCCCCTGGCTCGCCCACCCAGGCCTTTTGCCAGCTTGGCTGCCACCTCCCATCAGCCGGGCCCGGCTGCACTGCACCTACGCCTAGCCAGGCCCGGCGGCGGCTTCCACCACCGGATAGATCACCGGCGGGCAGCCCTGGCCCCCGGGTGGGCTTTTGTTTTCTTTTGCAGGCGGGGAACTGGGTCAAACCAGATGGTCAAGATGTGGTGGCCTCCGGTAACCACAACCATTTTTACAGCTAACCAACCCGTGGCCGATATATATTACATATTACTATACTACTAGTACGAGCCACAAGATCGATGTGCATGCACCATTTTACAGCCCTGCCCCAGGCTGGAAAGGCGTCGCTTGCCCTTTAGTAAACTGCCCCGGGCTCATCAGTCATCACCATCCATCGCGTTCGCATGTGCCCTTCACCCTTCAGAGTATAGTAGTAGCAGCACTGTGGGCAATGCAATGCGCCAGCCCCTTCACTGATTGATGATGATGACTCTGCACTGCTAAATAAACGGGGCGCGGCAGTGCCAATGCGCCAACCCCTTCACTCTTTGCCACGCCATTTCGGGGAATGCTTTGCTCTGCTCGGGCTCAGCAAGCAACCATGCTGCTCAGTGTACTTGCACAGACAGAATGAGTGATCCTACTAGTAGTCTTGTGAAGACAGTGCAGTGTCTCCGTCGGCCCATGCTTAATCATCGCTAACAAAGCGTTTTCTCGAGTGAAAACTTGCATTGTGAAGTGCCTTTGCTTTGTAACAGTCTAACAGAGCGTACAACTGTAGTACAAGCGAAGGCCATCAGAAGTGAACTGCTATCAACCCCTACCGTGCAACTTACAAAAGGCCAAAAGGCTATGCTTCAATTTGCCAACTACAGAGGTTATGCTTCAAATTGCTAACTAGCGTATTAAACTAGGTTTTGATGGATTCTAGCACAAGGCCATATGCTCTTCCATTTACAACATCTGATGGTTGTACAGGATCAAACAAGAAAGCTAGACGACTCGAATAAGGACTTGTTTAGTTCCAAAACCTGGTGCCAACTTGGTGCTAAGTTGGTGGAAATTGGTATTTTCTGTGAGTGGGGCACGGTTATCAACGTGCAAAGTTAGTGGGGAGTTGAGGAACTAAACAAGGCCTAAAATGTTTCTGTACTGACAAAAATACAAGCTCTAGAGAATGTGCCATGGATTTCAAAAGAAAAAAAAAGGGCTAGCAACATTAATAATTGAACAAAGACTACTCGCAAGTGTTGGGGAGCAATCCTCACACCCCAAACATACTGATGTACAGTAGTCCGTGCATTATTCAAAACAAAAAAACAGTAGTCCGTGCTACAAATGCAAGAGGAACCTAATTCTTTTCAACAAATAAGAGAAAAAAAAAAAAAGCCGTTGTTTCCCGCGTCCCCGATCCAGCATAAGCAACGCCATCATTTACGACCTGCAGGCAATCGATTCACCACTGATGCCTCTGCCTGCTGCACTGTACCTCACGCACATGAATGCAGATGCCAGCAAAAGCGGAGCTCCTGCACAAAAGCGGCCCGCAAGTACAACGCATGCGGCGACGGACCAGCTACGCGACAAGCCAAAGCAAATGCACCCACCCAGCCAGCACCAGCACACACCCTCTGCAGTGATAGCACAAGGATAAGGCTGCTGATACGAGCCTACGATTGAGATTACTAGTCAAACCAAACAACATCCCAACGGAAGCTGGAGTGAGAGTGTACAGCTCGGAGTAACACTGTAACAGTAGTAGCCAAGTGATTAGTAATAGCAGGCAAACAACCTTAAGCAGAGCACTAGCAGTAGCAGTAAACAAGAAGCGACGTCGCTATCACCAAAGGGGATCGATCGATCGATCAGACAGGCATTAGATAAGAGTCAAACTAGGGGGCACTTCACTTGGAACCCTGCCTTGAATCAACATCATTAACATCACCATCATCCGCTAATTAAATTGTACTACTACACATCCACATTAGCAGCAGCTGCAGCAGCAGTTCCCTAGCTTTAATCTTAGCTTACAACACGAACACCGGCACGGAGCCAACTCGACAGCGAACACACCAAATCCTCCTAATTACTCCATTAATTAATTAAGCCACGACGAACAATTAGATGAAGCAAGGAACCCAACCCTAAAGATTAACAACACGGCAGCAGCAGCAGCGGGCGGACGGACAGATCGCTACGCCCTAGCGCCCTCTACTCTCACGGCGGCGGCGGCGGCGTCAGGCGGCGGCCGTCTCGCTGGGCACGACGGGGCGTACCTTTGGGGGCCTACCGCGGCCGCGCTTCACGGGGGTTGAGCCGTCGCCGGCGGGGGCCGGTGCGGCGGCGGCCTCGGTCTTGGCCTTCTTGGCGGGCGGCCGCGGGCCTTGGGCATCCCGGCGGTGGCCTGCGCCACGGCGGCGTCGAGCGGGTCCTTGGCCTTGGGTGGGCGGCCGCGGGGGCGGCCGGAGCCGGTGGACGCCGGCTTGGGAGGCGGCGGCGGCGCGTTGGGGTCCCGCACCTTGGGCGGGCGGCCGCGGCCGCGCTTGGGCGGCGCGTCGGGCGCGTCGGAGCGGAAGTAGTTGTTCTTGAGGAAGATGAGCTCGCCGGACTCCTTCATGCGCGCCAGGTGCGCGGTCAGCAGCGACGCGTGCGCCGGGGGTAGCTCGCCGTACTTGCCCTCGATGTACCTCGAGATGGCCGACTTGTTCGACCCGTTCTTGTCGCCCAGCCCGTCGAGCGCCGCCAGGATCATCTGCACAGCCACCACGCCACGAAGTCAGCTCACGGAAATCTCACTCCATTCCATTTCGTTCTTTCTCAACAACAACCAAAAGAAAACGATTTTATTTTCTTTTCTTTTTGCCAAAAAAGACAATTTTCCCCAACAAAAAAACCCCAAGAAACATGCATCGAGCGCATCCGCATCCCGAATCCAGCTGCAAACCACAAATCCTGGCCACAAACAGCCCAAAAGGAAACACAAATAGCAGGAAAAAAAAACTGCGCAAGAAGCGGGCGGACAGACGGGTGGTTACCTCTGGGTAAGGCGGGAGCGGGGACGGCTTGGCGACTTCCTCGGTGGCCATGGCGACGGCAACGCGACGACGGAGGCGGCGAGGAGGACGACGAGATGCGGTGGTGGGGGGAATGAAATTTATTTTCCTCGGAGGAGGATATAAGAAGAAGCGAGGAGGATTTGGATCAGGATAGATAAGAAACGGGGAGGGAGGAGGGGGAGGAGCCTCGCTCCGTTTCTTTACTATTTTTCCCCCTTGGTTTTTCGGTTGTGTCTTGCGAGAGTGTGTGTGGGGGGAGTGAGTGATGGGATCAGATCGGGATCCGGGGAGGATGGACGGCCAGGATCTCTCCGGCAGCCGGGATCGAGCGGCGCTGGAGGTGGGGAGCACGCGGATCGGTGACGTGGCGGGGGAGAGGGGGGTGCCTGCGCTCGCCATTCCCGCCTTAGTTTTTGTTTGCTTTTGGACCTGTTAGTTGTTGGAAAAAAAAAGAATTTTTTTGGGAAACGTGTTTTCTTGAGAGATGAACAAAGTTGAAAAGATCTTTTGGAAGTAAACATGACAGTCTAGGCCTGCGCGCTGGCTTTAGGCTGGGGTGGAAATGACCGAGATGACCGTCCTCCTCCGGTTTGGTCTATTGGGGACTGGTTTGTGGCCGCGGTTTGGAACTTTGGTTGTCGAGTGGAAGAGGCTTTCGATTTCGGCTGAATAGATATTGTTATGAAATTTTGCTGGTTTGTGCTCTACCAATGTGCTAAAGATGGGTGATTAAAAATGGTGCTAAAGATAGTAATATTTCGATGTAAATTAAGAGTTTTCACTAGCTTTGTAAGGTAAACACTTATACTAGTTGGGAAAGCGCAATACTTAGTTGAAGTTCATGGTCCATTGTACTTTGTTGATCATTTTTACACCAAGAAATAACCATCTTTCCACCCTGATGGAACCTCAAAGGTGGATTAAAGATAATCTTTTCTTTACTACCACTACAAAAAAATTATATGTTCAAATAAGAAAAATTAACTAGCCAATAATATTTCATTTAAATCATTCATGAAATATAGTAAATATCTTTAAAACATTGAACACAGTTCACTGCCAGCAAACAACTGGTTCAAAAAATATAATAAATCTCAAAAACAGCTAACAAAATTCATGATCACCTTAGCATCCAAGACTTCGCGACAAAGTTTCGTAACAAACTAAAACCGCTCATGTCAGTCGTTCAAAATATACTAGGCACAAATCGAAGTTACACCACTAAAAAGACAAATACCTTGGTAGGTAGCCCACACAATGCAGGTGGGCGGTTACACTTTTTTTTAATTTGCTGGGTCCTACAGTCTGGCGAGCAAGTGGGTCACTTATGAAGTAAGAGGGGTGCATGTATGCCTGCACTAATAACCCCACTTCAGGTTTTTGTTTATTTCATCTGCTAGGTTTTCGTTGGGTAGAAAAATGTTGTGGTGGCCTTCCTCCCTTGTAGCTTTTTGGGGGTTATGATTTTTTGAAGTTATTTGGGCAGTTTGGATTTTGCATTGTCAAGCGGGGGTGTGGAAGCCTTTTGGTTTTTGCCGAATCGATACTATTACGAAATTTTCGCTGGTGTTGCTATATGAATGTCCTAAATGGTTGTAAAAAGTGGTGCCAAAGATGGTAATAGTTTTATATAAATTAAGATTTTTTTCCTAGCTTTGGAAGGTAATTCTATATTAATTGTAAAGTGTGTCATCATTTTTAAACCAAGAAAAATCACATATAGATTGACCCAAACTAAATAAGGAAACTCAAGGTTAATGAACTAAATATGATCCCTTTTTCTTACTATAAAAGGAAAAAAGATATATTTAAATGAAAAAATTACCAAACTGTGGAACCACGCAATAATGTTTTTGTTGAATGGTTGATGAAGTATAATAAATTTATCAGAAACGGTTGAACACAGTTCGTGTCCAACTTAGAACCAATGAAAAATATAATATCCCATAGACAACAATCACAATTCATGACCAGCTCTTACCAAAGTCCTCATTATGG
Organism: Digitaria exilis; assembly: GCA_015342445.1. Classification (NCBI taxonomy): domain Eukaryota; kingdom Viridiplantae; phylum Streptophyta; class Magnoliopsida; order Poales; family Poaceae; genus Digitaria; species Digitaria exilis. The sequence continues at coordinate 11,668 of JACEFO010001796.1, forward strand.
TCTATGGTGGTCAAGAAATGGTGCTAAATAACGGAATATTTTCATATAAAATAAGAATTTTTCTGATATTTAGAAATTAATTACTATTGTCAGTGGAAAGTGCATCATCATTTCTACACGAAGAAAAAAATCATCTATAAATTGCTGGAAATTCAAGGATAAAGATAATCACTTTTTCTTACCAAAATGAAAAGGATACATTCATATAAGAAAAAATATTAACAAACTATGGAACCACCCAATAACATTTCATTTGAATGGTTGATGAACTATAATAAATATATATAAAATGTCGAACAAAGTTCATGTCCACCTTAGAACCAATACAGAATATAATAAGTATCTCATAGACAGCAAACACAATTCATGACCATCACAGGATCCAAGACGTGACAAAGTTTTCTAACAAACTAAAACAACTCATGTTGACTGTTCAAAAATATAGTAGGCACAAATTTAAGTTACGCCGCTAAAAATGACAAATCCTTGGTAGGTGGCCTAAGCAATGCAGGTGGACGTTACATTTTTTGAATTTGTGGGATCATACAGTGTATCGAGCAAGCGGGCTAGTTATGAAGTAAGGGGGGATGCATGTCTACACTTGTAACCCCCACTTTAGCTTTTTGTTTATTTTGTATTTGGTTTTCGGTTGGGAAGAAGAATTTACCAAGATGACCTTCCTCCCTTTTTCGCTTTTTGGGGATTGTGGTTTTTTGAAGTTATATGGGCGGTTTGGAATTTGGATTGACAAGGGGCTGCAAAACCATTTGGGTTTCAGCTCAATAGAATATTAGGAAATCTTCATTGGTTTGTGTTCTACCAAAGTCCTAACTATGGTGGTAAATGTGGTGTTAAAGATGTTAAATTTTTTTAAAAAATATGTTTTCCTAGATTTTGAAGGTAATTACTATATCCATTGGAAAGTGCATGTCATTTTACACCAGGAAAATAACATCGTCTATTGACTTATCCCAAATAAAATATGAAAATTCAAGGGGACAGATAATAGCTTTTTCTTACCAATAGGAAGGAAGACATGTGAATAGAAAAAATGCCAAAATATGCAACTACACAATAACATTCTAGTTGAATGGTTGCTGAAGTATAATAAATATATAAAAAAATTGGTTGAACAGAGTTGGTGTCTAGCTTTGGAAAAAAATAATAAGTATCTCATAGACAACAAATACAATTTATAACCAGCTCAGGATCCAAGACTTCGCAATGAAGTTTTGTAACAAACTCAAACAACTCATGTCGGCCATTCAAAATATGCTATACAAAAAATTAAATTACACTGCTAAAAAGGACAAATACCTTGGTAGGTGGCTAAACAATGTAGGTGGGTGTTACATTTTCTTTGAATTGGCGGGATCGTACGATGTGGCGAGCAAGTGGGTAAGTTACAAAGTAAGTGGATTCATGTCTACCTACACTCGTAACCCTACTTTGGGTATGGCTTTTGGCTAGGAAGAAATTACCAAGTTGGACATCCTCTCTTTTGGCTCTTTGGGGATTTTGGTTTTTTGAAGTTATCTGGGCGACTTGGAATTTGGCTTCTCAAATGCGGTGTGATAGCCTTTGGCTTTGGGCCAACTAGATAATATTAGGAGACATTTGATGGTTTGTGCTCTACAAAAATCATCAATGTGGTGGTAAAGAAATGGTGCTAAAGAAGCAGATAATATTTATATATAAAATAAGATTTTTTTCTTAACTTTGGAAGCTAATTGCTACAGTCATTGGAAAGTGTGTCATTTCCACAATAAGAAAAATCATCGATAGATTGTCCCCAAACAAAATATGGAAATTCATGGGTAAAGATAATCATCTTTTCCTACCAAAAGAAAAAAAGATATATTCAAATATAAAATTACCCAGAATGTGGAACCACTCAATAATGTTTCATTTGAATGGTTTATGAAGTATAATAAATATATAAAAATGGTTGAACACCATTCGTTTCTAAATATATACAAATTACCAAGATTACCCCTCTTTTAGCGTTTTGGGGTTGTGGAGTTTGAAGTTGTTTGGGCGGTTATGGGAGTTGGATTGTTCAGTGGGCTGGGAAATCAATCTGATTTGACTGAATAAATAATGTTAGGAAGGTTTCACCATTTTGTGCTATACTAGTGTCCTAAGATCGTGATAAATCTTGTGCTAAAGATTGTAATATTTATTTATAAGATATACTTTCTTCCTAGCTTTGGAAGATAATTATTATATTCAATGGAAACTCCATGGTCATCTTTACACAAAAGAAAATCATTTATAGATTGATCCAAACAAAACATGGACATTCAATGTAAATTAAAGATAATCACTTTTTTCTTACTAACATGAAAAATATATATTCAAATAAGAAAAAGCAACAGATGTGGAGCCACCCAATACTGTTCCATTTGAATGGTTGATAAAATGTAATAAATCTCTCAAAAACAGTTAATAAGGTTCATATCTAGCTTAGAACTGATAGCAAATATAATAAAGATCTCAATGATAATGAACACAATTCACGGCTAGCTCAGGATCCAAAACCTCATGAAGAGGTTTCATATCAAACTCACACAATTCTTGTTGAACCTTCAAAACTACTTTGGACAAATTTAAGTTACACTCCTAACAAAATGGACAAATACCTGGTAGGTGGCCTAACCAATGCAGGTGGATGGTTAATTATTTTTTCATTGAATTGTAGGATCGTATGGTGTGGCGGCGAGCAAGTTTGTCACTCAGGGCAGCTTTAACATGTATACTAAGATGGTGTTTTGAGGAGAGAGAAGGTACTTGCACTAGTGCTAAACGTTGGAGTGGTGGTGCCAAGCTAGAAACACATGGCACCAGTAGCTTAAGTGCACACCCGAGGTTATGATTCAAAAAAATGTTTCTTCATCACCTAGGAACCTGTCAGTGACGTGAAGTGCAAAAAGAAGCTAGCTGATGAAATATATTTTTGCTGCCGTTTGGTCCTAAACATGTGTTAGACTTGCTAAAACGTTGGAGCAAAGCAGACTAGTTAGCAACCACGTGACATGCCACGGCATGGTTCATCCTCTTGGACTGTACGTTAATGATGCCCTTATGAAGTGGGGGGTGCATATCAGCCTCTAGTCATAACTCCACTTCGGTTTTGTGTTTATTCTGTTTGGGCCTGTGCTAGTTTTACGCTAGACATAAATTACCGAGATGGCCTTCTTCACTTTTCACTTGGGTATTGTGTTTTTTCGATGCTGCTAGGGTGGTATGGAATTTGGATTATCAAGTGGGCGGGGAAAGCCTTTTGGTTTCTGCCGAATAGATATTGTTAGGAACTTTTATATAAAACAAGAGTATTATCAAGTGTGATGAACTAATGTATTATAGATGGTGATAAAAATGGTGCTAAATGAGGTAATATTTTTTATATAAAATAAGAGTTTTTCCTAATCAGTGGCAGTTATTAGACTCAACTACGGCGAATATTTCCTCGTTTCAAGTTTATACTTAACTATGATTATGATTTTTTATAGCATTTCATGGTTTGAGTACGCATAGAAATATTGTCTCCCCTAAAATCTATGAAAATAGAAGGATAAAACTATAGTGAGCAAAGAAATTTCTTGAAGTTGATACTAGCGGCTTGGAAAGGTTTTCAGTTGATAAGAGTTTTAGTATCTGGCGCATCGCTGTTACTTCGTTTAGGTTTTATTCAACCCTTATCCAGCTTAGAATAAGCTTTAATCGGCTGTTATCGACGCTTCATCATCGGATCTGTTATAGCCATTTAGATCTATTCTAAGTGTTGCTCTGCTTAGCTTGGTAGGTTACGTTTTAGTAATCTTACTCTGCTTCGCATCGGAATCGGCTGATCTAGCCAGCTCTTCATTGTAGATCGGAATTCACTGCCGATCTGGTCTTCATTGATAAATCGGAAACCCAGCCGATTTCGCCGTGTTACTAACGTGCCGATTTTCCTTGTCAATCAACAGGTCAGATTGACTGGCACGCCCTGCATCATCGGTCACATCCGATTTCGTGTGCTAGTACGTGAAGGTCTTTCCCGATTTTTGCATCAACACTAATATTGCTACATATTTTTTCTACAAAACAATCCTATATTCTAATATAATTCCGAACATCAAGGTTATAAAGATAACACTACACATTTTAATTAACAATAGGAAAATGATTAATTTAAAGTAGAGAGACCATAGATCACCATTACGATTTAATTTAAACCCATGATGAAATATAATAATAAATAGATCACCATAAATGTGTTCCAAAGATGCTAAAAAATATTTAAGCTATGATTGTTGACATGATAAAAACTAAACCAATACCTTGTGATAAATATTCAATTATGATAAATACCATCCCATGCAACGAAACCACTTTAGATACATATCCAATTATGAATAGCTATATGTTTTCGGAAAACATTTTTTCTTTTGAGATTCGCGAAAAACACACGGGCAATGTATAAATGTCATATTGTTTTCCATTAAATTCCTTTCTAGAGGCATGGGTTACCGGGTGAAGGCTGAGGATATATCTATGAGGGTAGAGTCGTCATTACGCCAGCGCCATGGAATACAGCTTCGGCATCGAAATTTGAAATGGAGAGGGGATGGCTTTGCTGAGCTGTGCACGAACTCGAACCGTGAAGCAGATTTTTTTTAACAAAAATAAAAAAAAACTGGTTTCATGGCGGGGCCTACTACTTCTGGACGCATTTGCTTCCGCCAAACGCCACCTGTTCTGTTCCTCGGAAAGGCTACACTGACGCTCTCCGTGCACCCGCTCTATCTTCAGACACGCAAACCACCCCCAGGCCCCACTGTCAGACACAAAAACCCTCGACGGGTGCTGGCCCCTTGTGTACACCAACGAATTTCCCCGAGAAACGGGATTGCATCTGCCTGCGGCCGCACGGCATCCTGGCACACCGGAGTTCGGACAGCCGCAGGCGAGCGCGAGAAGCACCGGCGCGGCGACGCGTGTCGTCACTGACCGCTGGGCCCCGGCAGCCGCTGACCCGGCTTGTCGGGGGCGGCGGCCGCACCAGCGACAGGTGTTGGCCGGAGACGAAGCCGAGCGCTGCTTTTACGAGCTCCTTTCCGACACGAGAGGGACGCCCTATCTCTCTCTCTCCTCCCGCCTCGGTGACCGGACCGGTCCTCACCCCCAAGCCGCTAACTCTGCCGCTTGCTACGGCTCCCCCGGGTGGTCCCACTCCGCAGTGACTGGGCCATTCAGATGTACTGTAGAGATGGATTTGTTTTTTGAAATAAATAGAGAGGGGTTTTTGTCAGGTCCAAATGGACAGGAAAAATTGAATAGATACAGTGGTTTTCTTGCTCGTTCAGCCCGTTGAAATCTGGTTGGTTGGACTCGGCGTGCTTGGAGTATATGGGCTGGGCCTGCATCCATTTTGAGGCCCACCGGCCCAGAAAGTGCTGCGTGATTTTGTCGAAGGAAAAAGTCGTTTCTACCTCCCTGGAGCATGGGCCGAGCTTACGTTGCCTCCTGGGACCTCAAAACCGGGTATTTTGACTTCCTACCGTTCCAAAACCAGCCATATGTCCTCCCCGACCCCAAACCACCCTGGTTTTGTCCTACGTGGCGCCATGTCGGCATGCCTATGTGGCGTGGGGCCCACCTGTCATCCTCTGCCTCTCCACCCTCCTCTCTCTCATCTTCTTTTCTCACCGGTGGCCGATGCCTCCCTCTCCTTCTCCATCTCCGGCGAGCACCCAATCCTCTCTCTGCTGGGGCTCGTCGGCGTCCTGGACACGGCGACAACTGAGAGGTAGGGGAAAAGAGAGAGGAGAGGGTGGGGAACCCACTCCCCACCTCACCTCGTACGGAGATGGCGTGTGGAGGTGGGGCCACGCCGGCGGGTGGTGCCGGGAGGATCAGTGATGAGCGTGAAGCAGAGCGTGGGGAGATGAACTCACGGGTGGTGCCGGCCGAGTCGGTGATGAGCATGGAGCAGAAGGAGCAGGGCGGCGGCGCGACGAGGCGGCATGAGAGGCTCCATGGCTACGACGACCTTCTTCCCGACGCGTCGTGGTGGCTTCCCCGATGGCCACGGTGACCTCCACGAGGGCCACGGGAGAGAGGCAGGGGAGGCGCCGGCGGAGGGAACCAGAGAGATAGGAGCAGTGGATTGGGTGCTCGCCGGAGATGGAGAAGGAGAGGGAGGCGTCGGCCACCGGCGAGAGAGAAGATGAGAGAGGAGGGTGGAGAGATAGAGGATGACAGGTGGGCCCCACACCATGTAGGCATGCTGACATGGCGCCACATAGGACAAAACCAGGGTGGATTGGTGTCGGGGAGGACATATGGCTGGTTTTGTAACTATAGGGAGTCAAAATACCCGGATTTTCGGGTTTCAGGAGGCAACGTAAACTCGGCCTATAATTCAGGGAGGTAGAAAGGACTTTTTCCTTTGTCGAATGAAGTTGCATGGGGAGTATGGGACATATTTTTTTTATTTTCTTTTTTGCGCAAAGGGGGGAGCTTTATTAATTAACCCAAGTCTTTACAAGCCAGTTTTTCAAAAAAAAAAAAAAGCCTTTACAAGCCAGAGTGACAAAGCACTCTGAGAAATCCGATAACCACACTCGACATTCACCCAACCTTAAGGCACGCTGAGCGAGTTCATGAGCAACAGAGTTCTCCTCCCTACTAATCTTGGCAAACATAAGACGATTAACCTCTAACAGCGTTCCATGAGTGACTGGAGCCACCAAAGACCTGTTTATGCCCCCCATCTTCAGCTTATCGATCACTGAGGCACTCTAGCGTAAGTCGCGATCTGGCCACTTCGCACCCATCCTGATTCCCTCCAAGCACGCCATGGCCTCCGCGCATTCAGCATCACTGCAATAAGCCACCGTGCGACAGGCCATCAGGAGAGGCGATCCATGATCACCACGCCTAAGGCCGCAGCGCAATCACTACGCCTAAGTATGGGACAGATTGAACGAACTCTCGGCGGCAATACCCTCTTGTGAGGCTGTATAACAAAATAAATAATAAATAACAGACCTAATAAATAGTTGAAGTTTTCAAAACAAATCATTTTTATCCTTTCCGTGTAATTTTCAGGGAACTTGAGGATTCAAAACAAAGCAACCTATCGACATGTCCTCAGTCCCTAGAACATTACTATCTGACGAGGTGCAAAAAAGACAAGGTCCCCATCTGCTACCGGATTAAAACCAAATTTTAAGTTTAACTACAAGATTCCAACTCGTAAGGATTTAAATTTTATATGCAGAATCAATTATATCAGAGGAAAGTGACATTATATATGCGAGGGATGGGTGAGCTATAAACCAAAATTTGGAGGTGTTGAGTGGTAGGTAGGCGATATACCCGTCGATAATGAGATGTCTATACTACTTCCTCAATCTTGATATTGGCCGGCCCAGTCTCTTAGGTGCTCTGTGCTCATAGGGGTAATGTTATATGTGTGTATCCATAGGGTTTGCAGCGTAATGTTACTTCCTCAATCATCAATTATATTGTATTTCGAAAAAATCCATACAAATAAAAGTGCAATAATAGCATGTAAACCTACATTGGTTTAGTTGTTCCATACCTGGCCTTGTCAGATAGACGTTCCTTTCGCTACGGTCCGCAATAAAAATTCTGTTTTACCCAAAATGTGATGCCAATCTTCAATAAAACATTTGGCCAAATATTATTTCATACAAAAATATTATGTAATATAAAAGTACATTTCATTGTAATCTAGCCACATCAGTTATATTTTATACTGCCTTCCAATAAATTAAATAGTGCATCTGCTGCTTAGCTGCCACTCAAAAGTCCAAACACCCAAGATGCAACTTTATCACCACATTAATTTGCACGTGAATATATACACACGATCATTTTTTAAGGAATATGAACATCCATTAAACAGATGATGCGGTAAGATATACACGCAATCTTACTACAACTATTCTCATGATAGGCAGTAAGCTAAGAGTGTATTTAGATTGGGAAAGATTTCTCGAAAAAAACACTGTAGATAAAAAAACATTGTAGATGAATAGAGTTCTGTGAGTGATAGGGATGAGATATTGGGATGAATAGAAAAAAGTTAGATGAATAGTATTTTTAGAGGATCTTTTGGAACTAAACGCACCCTAAATAGGCAAGGGGACGACGGACTTTATAGAACCTCAACGTTAGTCCTCACAAGATCTACCAAAAAAGAGTCTTAGAAGTACGTATAAAAAATAGGACATCCCACCATCATATATAAGTCTCTAATCAAATTATATTGCTAGTCATTATATCTATTTTATTTTCTAAATAATCACCCATTAATATCCTTGTATATTTGATTCTACAACAATTTTTAGCACTATTAGAACATAAAAATTAAGTTAAAATAAATCCGTGTTGTGTGCCACCATGCAAATCAATTAGACATACACATATGAGTGATAAATATATAACATCATAGTTTGGTAATAATGAACATTTTCTAGGATGAATTGCATAATAATAATAATAATAACTGCAATAAAGTATTTCAGTTGAGTGACTACTTTAGATAAATCCATATATTTCAACTAAAACGTTATTAGATATATTCACTATGTTTAATGGTAAGTAGTTATTTTTGTAAAAATAAAATATACTAGTACACTAAAATTTCTTTTATAGACAAAATTTTTTTGGTCGAACATTACAATATACCTTATTTAATAGGATAACTTTAATCACCTTTTTTTGTAACAAAATAAAATATACTTGCACCCTTATAATTCTTTGAAGAGGAAATTTAACTTCTTGAGTGTTATATTGTAGGTTGAAATGATTTTTTTTTTGTTCTAGTAACAAAATTACAATGTAGGATCGAGAATTAGTATTTCTAATAAAATATAAAAAAGAACTTTGAAAAAAACAGGTGCCATAATGACTAGTGTTTCTATTTAACATGTGGAAAAAAGTAAGCAGCCAACATGCATGAATCAAAATTAAAAAGTGACACATATGGACAGCAACAATAGATTAAATTACGCAAGCTATGCCTTCAATTAAACAGTTACTGAAGAAACACGATCATGAGATGCAAATGGGAAAATTATGAATACAGATGGAAAATCATAAAGTATAATTGATGATCCAAATTTGTCACAAGTGAGTGGAGTCCAGTGTATGAGTACTATGTTACAAAATTAATAAAATGAGAGTAAATAGAAGCAATTTAATTTGCCATTTCGTGGGTTAAACATTTATTGACACAAACTTATAATACTGAGTACTTGTATCTCCTGAAATTCTAGCCTATGCAAGACCACGAGTTGATGGATTAGTATTATAAATGTACTGTGATGGCATGATTATAACCACGAGTCATCACTAGTCCGTATCTCTCCTTTCGTTTGGCTTAGATTTGGAGTCGTCAACAGATTAACTCTCAATGGACTCGACACCATGGGATGAGATGGCTCAGGTTGAAATAAAGCAGCTAGAATCCTTGAACCACTCCACCGTGACCACCACCTGTCATCTCCATTTTCACTAGTATAACGGCATCCTACTCCTACTCTAGATACACTCACACAAATGAACACATGAGGGATCTATTGGCTAAAGTCAACGTAGACGGAGCTTTATATTTCTGAAGTTCGACAGGGCTGGTATTTTGGGACATCATCTGGTAATGTCCTAGCCTCTATGCCCGATAACCTGGAGAGTGATTTTCGACGCTTAGCGGCACGGGCAATCTAGCATGAACTTGGATAACAAGGAGCACTTATTATTTTGTATTTAGGGGGTTTGAGCGGCTGTGCTGTAGGTTGCCTGAGGTTAATGTAAGGAAAGAAAAATATTCTTGGCACCGTTCTGAGTGTCTAAATTTATGACATCTTCTATGAATCTAGACATATTACTTGTCTAAATTTATAGTATCTTCAATGAACCTGGTAAAAAGACAGAATGACTAATAATTTCGAACGAAGGGAGTAGCTCACAAACTCATACAATATAATTGGTGAGAAGACATGAGGTTTTAATTATATGTTCTAGCTTTTGGCTTGGGATGACACATTTAGCAGACGAGCTCTTTTATAGTACACAATCCGATTATCTAGTAGTATATGGTATAAATCATATCATACCGTTCATTGATCGAGGGTAAATTAGTACATTGTGGTTTCTTGACTTCATATCTACAATGTAAACATATAAAATATCAATTCATAACATACTGTAGAAAAAAATATTTATAATTTTGTATATTGCACCAATGCCATTTAAATTTATTTTCTATATTACTCCTATACCACCAATACTATTCTTATATACTACTTATATCATTGGGGTAATTTTGAATATTATACAATTAATCTCAGTCGTCCGATGTTTACACGCTGGTCTTTTTCGAACACTAATGAAACTAGTATTGTGTACCGTAAAAGTCATTTATTCGTTTTCGAATACTAGTACAAACTAGTATTGTGTACCGTAAAAGTCTTTTATTGAATCTTTCAGATGGATATTGACTTGGAAGGATTGGGATAGCCGGATAGGGCATTAGTCACAAGTATGATTGTGCTCAAACCTAGGAAATTGGGATTGTGCCATCATGTGCTCAAAGTAAGGAAATTTACATGATTTCAAGCCGTTTGCATTACAGCATAATTAGATAGTACAAAATCGATTATAGGAGGTCAGGCCGAGGAGGCAACCGATGAGACGACGATGAAAAAGGGTTGTAGTGATACATGATGCATGATGCATGATTGTTCCATACCTAGCCTTGTCAAATATACAGTCCTTTGTTGTGGCGCTCAAGTTCGTTGCCTGTTCGACCTCAGTTCCTTTGCCGAAGCTCAAAATTTACCATGGGATCAAGTCGATGCGAGGTCGAACAGACAACGAATTCGAGGCGGGAACACGAAGAACTGTTTACCTGACAATGAGCCCGGCACGGAGCACACACATCACCCAAAAGATTCAGCTCAAGCACTACTGAGACCCAAGCAACAATGGCGTGAGACTTGAGACCTGAAATATATGAAACACAAAAACAGGTAATACAATTAATAGTCGGCCTTAACTAGCAAGCATTTTGTAAGCCTGATGATGAGCCAATGCTCGGAAGAAGCAAATCATAGATAATGTACCTGAAGACAGTTCAAGCAGCTGCTACACTGCCACATGCAAGGAATGCCGGATACAGCAGGAAGGAAGCTCCATTTTTGTAGGCCTGTTAGCCGACGCCTTGGCTTGAAGGGCAGTAGATGGCTTACTTTTTCTTTTTTTTCTTTTTTTTTTAAAAAGGTAGATGGCCGTACTTGGAGTAGCTAAGGTCTCCGCTGGTTAGGTTGGACTTGTGGTTTGCTGAGCTCTAACGCACGCGTGGTCAGCTGGCCACGTCTCGAGTTTGCAGATAGCACCAACCCCTCTCCCTCCTTCAGGAAGGCCCTCACACTTGTGCCTCTCTGCAACGGCGAATTCTTCGGTACAGCCAAATTTCTTTATCTAAACCTACTTCGCATGACGATGACATAAAAAAAATTATAGCGTTTGGAATCCTAGGAGGGATCTAGGCCTAGAGCTACCATTATAGGACAAAAATATGCCACGAAAAAAAATACTGAAAATAGCAAGGAATCAGAAGGTTCAGAATTCAGATCTACAGGCAGGGTTATATGCAGGGTACCGCAACAGGAAGAGAGGCGCTGTCTGTTTTAGTGTTTCTGTAGATGGCTTGAACTTTGTTTCAGAAGCTGAGGCTGACAAACAAATACTTTGCTTCAATCAAGCGAGTTCAATTCTTCCTTTCGTGGAATTCTTGGTAGAAAAGCATCAGTAAGACCTTTTTCGATGGTATCATTGAAATGTTTTCGTCTTGAGGGTGATCTCAAGCATAAGAAAAACACTGTAGCATTCGCTGGGAAACGTGTTTGTGAGGGGGGAATAGTGAAAAGTTGGAATGAATAGTGAAAAGTTGGAATGAATAGTGAATAGTTGGGAATCTGAACATGGCCTGAAAGGTTGCCCTCGACTCCAGCAAGGTGAACAGACACCTACTCCCAGTGAAAGTGATGCGGGAAACAAATATGGTGCATTGACCCTGCATCATGGGCTGTAGATAAAGTGGCTTGATGTCCTTATATGTGCAGTTCCATGAGTCCTCCCCTCTTTTTCAAAGCCAATTCACTCTGATGTCCAAGTCTGCAAGCGACAGCTTTGAAGGAAAAGATCTTCAGGTTGCAGGACTGCTGCACTCGGCATTTTTCGTCCACAAGGTAGCAACAGTTAGCATACACGCCGTGGCATCAAAGAATTTCCAGCATTTCGTCAACAAATTTCCCTTTTCAACTATGTCAGATGTAATAATGTACATGGGCCAAGCCTCTGTCTGTTGCTGGACACTGCAGTGACAATGCTTGGTATCCAGGGGGAGATAATGATCCAGTATCTATGTCTACAGATGTGCTGGGTACAAATTGAATTGACTAACCCTCTTTACACTAGGCACATAAAGAATTGTGGACATGTACTATGTGACAATGATGCTTCTGATGATCTGGTTAGGGCGAACAATTGTTATGTTAGTCGTCAACAGGACCACTGGTCGGGGACGGTGAGGAAGTACTTGGACATGGCTTTCCTGAATCTCTTCTTGTACTGCATCGGAGATATGACGGTAGGGGATTCGTTCTTGGGCCCGCCAAGAATGCCTGAGGCCTTCACCCATGTCTCCAGCTGTTTGTCCCAGGTGTATTGGCGCAAGTAGTCGATGATGCCAATGACGAGCTCTTTCTTCTCCTCATCAATCCCAACAAGAAGAGAGTAATCCATGATATCTGCCAGCTGCAAAGCATAGTCAACCAAATTCCAATGTCATAGGCACGTAAGGCATACAAGGGATTACAAGTTCTCAGTGGCAATATAAGGAAATTCCATACAAAAGAGTGTTTCTTCAGTTACATCCCAAAACAATCATGTAGGGCATGTGAGTAATTAAATTACGACAGAGTATAGTGTTGATGCTAGGGTGATTAACATGCCATTCCTAATTAAATATTCAAATGCATTGGTCAAGCAGTAGGCACCAAATAAATATATAACCACATACCGCAAGAAATGAAGTATCATTCCAGACAGCTCTTTCCAATCTTCGTTTTGCCTTGCTCCCCAAAAATATAGGCTTAGTATGCAATGCTTCTATGAGGTTTGAATCCAAGAGAACTTTGCTGTCCCCAGATGTATAGCGTGAGCGTAATGAACCCTTTAGGTCATACACCCTAGATATCTTCCTTTCAAAGAAAAGATTCTCCATCACCATAAGATCCATCTTTACTTCTTTCCCAGATTTCAAGCTCTTAACACTAACCTGAACTCAAGAAAAAGGGCCCAAATAGAATTCAGCTGATGTTTTACACTTCACATTTGGATAAAACATGATGCAAAAGTGAATAAACACAAACCTGATATAACCCAACTATCTTGGCCAGGCAAGTTGGGCTACCAGAAGTCAAGGATTCCATCAAATACTTGAAGTAGCGAGGAGCAAATTCTACAAAAGATTCCAGCTCTGTCTTGGTAACTTGTTTGATTATGAACCTCTCATCCATCGTCTTCGCAAAGTAAACATTGCTTTTTCCACCTTGTGCATTCCATCTCTTGCAGCGACTTAGAGAACGTATGTAATCAATATCCTTAGGGCAACATTTCTTTCTGAGTGCAGCAAAATGCCTTTCAAAATAGCAAATCACAGAAAACTTTGTTTTATCTGGAGAAATAGGAGATTCATCATCAAAGGAAAACTTAAAATGAGTTCCCCTAGAATCCAAGCGGTCTTCTTGTGACGGTGAGGATCCCTCAAGTCCATGGCTGCTGAACTCAGTAGTATTTGGCAGATGAGAAAAACTCAAATTGGAATTCAATCTTCGTGCGACTTGCCGTGCATACTCTTCTGATGTCATGGCATATGATACAATACTTGTGGGCTCATCATCATATACTGCAACAACAACATCATCTTCATATCCAATCTGGGGTAACAGAAGCCGTGCCCCATCATTAACCATATTTAAAGTGGACGAGATGTATGTGGGTGTACGAGCAAGAACAACATTTAATTTCTCTATTACCCCAGGAGACCTTTGAGAACAGGCCCTTCGCATATTTGGCACTGGGCCTTTCAGGATGCTTGTCGTATCTCTGAAGAACTCAGCAGATTTAAATGATGATAGATGCAAAGAAGTTGGAGCTAATCCAGTTCGTTCTCTCTGGCGCAAACCCAGTGTAGAATTGAACGAGTGAATTCTAACAGGGGTTACTACATTCCTGTAGTTTGGACTGTCCAAATTAAAGGATCCATCTTCATCAATTTTGGTGAAAGCTTGTGGAAGATCATACTGTAAATCACTAGATCCAGTCCATGCCAAGTCAATATTATCAGAAAAAATGGATGCAAGTGAGGGTAGCCTCTCAACAGGTTCCACATCATTATTAGGTTCAGTGACAGGCCATTTTTTCCCTCTATTGAATTTGCTGTAGACTTTGTCAAGATCCTCTGCACCATCCAAAAGATGACCAACCAAACAAGTCTGTGAATTTGTATCAGCAACACTGTATTCATTATCATTCAAGTGGCCTTCTCTGGATAGCAAAGATTTTCTTGGACTTCCTAAAGATTTTCCAATTTCAATATCCCCACGAAGCAAATCGGCTTTCCATTCTTTCAGTTTGGTGTAAAGGAGAATATCAAGATTATCAGAACTGATTTTTGAAACATGACCATGTGTTTTAAGAAGAGAGTCTACATGACACAGCCTCCGATCCCAAATGTAGGCATCAAGAAGAAGGCCACGCCTCAAGCGATTGAGCTCCAGAATATCAATTGATGCCTGCATGGGGTGACTGCTTTCCCTTATGACTGGTAAAAGCAAAATCTGCAAGAAAAAGGACAATATATTAACATAAAATGTCTTTTAACTCTTGATAAAAGTCAAGAATATGGCAGAAAAATCTGGGTGTGACACCTCATATTCATTTCTTTCCATTTTAAGCAGATCTTTCATCTCGATAATCTGCCTTTGAACACTTTCCTTCACTGGCTCTTCTTCAGTTACGATGTTTTTTTCAGTACACTGAAGAAATTCAGATATCTCCACATGCAAGGATTCCATTTTGCCAAATATCTATAGAAACAAAAACATGAGCACATTATAGTTCTTCACGCCAGAACTGGTGTGTAGTGTGCAGAGGATGAAGTGATGAACACAGTTTCC
Organism: Digitaria exilis; assembly: GCA_015342445.1. Classification (NCBI taxonomy): domain Eukaryota; kingdom Viridiplantae; phylum Streptophyta; class Magnoliopsida; order Poales; family Poaceae; genus Digitaria; species Digitaria exilis. The sequence goes on from JACEFO010001796.1 coordinate 26,931, forward strand.
ATAAAATTTGATAAAATAGCACACCTCGATTGCCACCCTTTTTAGCCACTCCTGTGGACTGCGACAATTGAAATCCAGTACTGATGGGGGAAGATTGACTGAGAGAATGTCAACAGGAGAATATCTGAAGAATGCCACCATGTTTCCATACCTGGAATTTTAAGATGAAATGTTGAAACCGCATTGGGGTACTGAATAATGTGAGTTTGCAAAGAATATAGCAGACACATACCCATAGAAACGAAGGCAGTCCCTCTGGAGCGAATGCCCACAGCTTGCAACTCGATTAGCAGTGGCATGGTTCGAGAAACTTAGCTCCAGGAATTTCCCAAACGACAGACCCCAGGCAGCATCTGACATGATTATCCTTCGTGTGGCAGGTGGTGCACCATCCTTGGGTTCACACTTAAGGCACCTGTGCCACATCCATATCCTTCCATCACGTTCACCAGGCAACTTTCGAGATCGAAGCCTCCTAACACTAATTGTTAAGCTACCATGCTGATGAGTATAGCACCTGATATGTGACTCTGATGGCTCTTTGCATGCATGGCAGCAATATGCCTGGTGAATATGAAAAACACAAACTATTAGGTTTAGAAACTATTATGAGAACGTCCAACGTGACAGTGTACATACTCAGGGTGAAAATGGGATGTACCTGATCAAATAAGTCTTCCCGAAGGTATCTCCCAAGTGGCTTATCAAAACTACCATAAAACTTGATGCGGAAAAGCTGGGAACGCTCACATACCAAGCCTTTTGGGATACAAGTACTTGACAGAGAAACTAAGATGCTTTGATGATTGTCAGTACCAGGAAAGTAGTCACCAGAAAATTCATTTAGGTCATGCCGTTCTGCTAAGATATATTCATCACGCGGTTTGCTATTCCAATGGTCCACTTGTTGATATTTCTTTGCTCGAAGCTCATCTTCGTGAACTTCTAGAGGCTTTGCAGAGTTATGCAAATCTTGAGGTTGCATCTGCAAATCATGATCCAATGAACACAGAGATGTTTCATGCCTATTGCATGGACCAGTTGCACATGATACACAATGTCCACAAGAGTTCGGATAATCAACACATTCAGTTTCTGTATGCTCAGAGTCACCCACATACCCATGTGCTTCCGCATTCGATGGTAATGAACTAGGTGATACAGAGATATTTTCAAACATCATGTTGACCGACGTAGCCTGTGAGAGTTTATCCTGTTCTGATTCACGTCCATGAGGAGGCATTCCAACAGTGGCCGATGCAGCAGAATCGTTGTCTGTAGAATTTCTCATATCTGGCTGAACTACCACATGTCTCGAGGGAAATCTAGGAAGTGTTGCACCCTCATCTGCAAAGAATGACGTTTCAAGAGAGAGGTGATAAGCAGCAAAGACTGCAAGCTGAACAGCACGCTTAATCCTCTTTAGTTCCTCCCGACATGACCCTCTCAGTAGAACCTACATAAATTGACGCACAGATATAACATAGGGTGTTAGAACTACAAAGTAGAACTAGAAATTGAATCTCAACTAAGTGCATCTGTTGTTCTAGTACTCTTCGTAACAGATTTAACAATCCATATTAAGTTAGTTGATAACATTTCTTTAAGAAGAAGGAAATCGTTTCTGGTCTCTGTGACCACACAGCCAAATATTAGCTGATGACATGAGCTGTGGATTCCAATCAGGTAACTTTTTTTTTTCTCGAACACGCAGGAGAGCTGCGTATATTTATATTAAAAGAGAGAGGAAACCGATCCCATACAAACCATACCACCTCACTCCGGATCGGGCTGTGAGGGGCGGCAGAGGCTGTCTAAGCCAATCAGGTAACTGTGGAAAAGCAGAAGGATTATTACCGTGCAACCCAAACGCCAAGGGCAGCCTTCAAAGAACATCAGTGTCTTGCATGACCTCCTATTTGTCTGTTTATCTGATGAGAATTCTATAACCTTTTGCACCCTGAACATTTCACAATGACCTAGCCTTGCTGAAGCAATACTGTCAACTGATGAGGCAATTTGTGCCCCTGTGCACCTTGATATCTTGTCCAAAAGTGACCTCTTAACATTCAGAACTAACGAAATATCTTTTGGAAAGAGCTCCAGAGCAGAAGATGAGACGGTTTTCTCAACTAGCACCACATTAGGTCGCCGCGACTCAATCTTTCCAACAACCATTTTCAGGTGCTCCTTTTCCTGCATCAAGGGATTCCTTCAGTAAGAGCAGAAAAGTAACAAACAAAATATACAGCGAAAGTATGACTAGGCATAGACCTGTTCAAGTATCCTGTTAATGGATGCCAGTTTATTAGGAACTCTGTGGTACTCAAGTGCGCCCCCTAAAATGAGCAATTTTGCATTCCTATGCTCCGAGACCATGCGTTTGTGTTTTACATTCTTAGAGCAAACAACTCCTTTAACGAAATTACTGTATAAAAGAAAAAAAAAACTCATCAGTTCCACATGGCGATGAGAATAAGCATGTAAAGTATAGTCAGCAAAAACTGTTGATAAAACACACCTATCTTTTGGATCCCCTGATGCTATACACTTGACCTTCACATAATCTGTAGGATCCATGCTGCCTCCTTTCTTGATATCTGGCCTCACATAGCTTGCTGCTTGCCAGGTTAAGGATGAGACAATATCAAGCCAATTTTTGGACCCATCGTCATTTCCCAGATCAACACCTTCTGCCTTCAGTAATTGAGCCACAAGAGCTCGGAAATGACCAAGCACAGCACTCTTCAGACCCTCCTTCTGAGCAATGTTTGTGACCTTGTCAACACCAGCTATTTTGTTAGCGCTAAAGCTACCAGGAACAAGAAGCCCGCTTGAGTCCCCAACATCATCATCTTCATCATCGAGTCCAAATAACCTAGATTCGATGTCGTCACACTCATCTTCTGGCGGTGGTGGCAACCAAATATTGGCACTAAAATCGACAGGATTCTGAGTTTTGCTTCCTTCTCCACCGCTGTCAGTGACACTACCATTCATCTGTTCCAGTCGACCATCAGATCCTAAACTCGCCTTGGTACCATATCCAGGAGAATCCGGGTTGAAACTGTCATTCTTCCTAGATATTGGCGAGTCATCCTTATGCTTCAGCATCCAAGTTGGGCTCTCCAAGGGGCTTGGGGTCAGTGATCGGTTGATCCCGTTAGGGGTACTAACACTAACAGAGTCTGTATCAGAAAAGTAGAAATCATTACCAGGGGTGAAAAACTGAACCCCAGGTTCATAGTCGTCCTCGTCATCAGCTCGGCTGCACCCATGAAAATCAATTCAAAGAAATTCAGCTCAATAGTTGACTAAGTTTAAAATAAAAGGATGAAAAAGCCAAAACACCCGTGAGAATTACTTGATCCCACCCCCACTTAATACTAATCACAAATTTCTGATTCTCTTCTTCAAGACCAAGTTTTACCCCAAATAAAAAAGAAAAATATACTTTCGGGTAATTTAATGTTAAGTTGTAGCAGGTACCACCACGCAATCTTAATCTCTTCTTTCCCTTCAGACTGAAAAAAAAAAAAGATTTCCCTTTTCCTCCATAACAAGTCAAAATGAAACCTTGAAACGGAAGTACTGTAACAGCTTTTCCAAGGCGACGGAAACGGAGGCGTAGCACACAGTACCTGACAGCGCGGCAGCGGAGCAGCTGCGGCGAGGAGATCTGCCGGCGCAGGGCGATGGGGCGCCTGCCCCCGGATCTCGCCGCGGCGGGCGGCGGCGAGTCAGCTGGGGATGGCTCTCCGCTGCGCGACATCGGCGCCGCGATTGGCCGGCCGTCGGCGGCCGCGGCTGCGGCTTCCTCCGCCGTGGGTCCGGCTACGAAGGATCTAACCTTCTTCAGCGCGCCCAACACCGAGAAGTCGACAACTCCCATCACGCCGGCACGCCGCGAGAGGACGCTCCGAAAGTCACGAAGAAGAAAAAAAAGCTACAAAAATGATAACGGCACGCCTTCGAGGCTAAAACTCCTCTCCGGCGACGAGACGGCGGCGGCGGCGGCGGCTGCGGCGAAGCGTGGGTGGCCGATTTCTCGCTTCAGCCTTCCGGCCACGGCGCGCTTGTCCGTATGTGCGTGTGTGTATGTACAGGCTGCGGCTAGCAAGCTGCAGGGGGCATTTGGGAGTCAGCCAATGCCGGACTCGTCGGGGGGCATAGGTCGGCGGGTCCTCGCCGTCCGGCCGTCGCCGTTCGCGCTGCGCTAAGCGTCGGCGCGCGGGCTCAGGGCGGTCCTGGGTACTACGGAACCGGAGGCGGAGAGCATGGCCGGCGGAGGAAAAAGAGTTGATTGCTGGGAGCGCCGGCGAGCGAGACGGGACGGGGCGCGTCTGCGAAAGCAATGGCGGGCGGATTGGAGGAGGAAGAAGAGGCGAAGAGCGGTGGGGGGAGGCGGGCGGGGTTTTTAATTGCCGCGGGGGAATGCGGGAAATGCTGGTGGTGGAGGGGCAGTATCTTTTCTTTCGGACAAGAAAACAAAAACAAAAGGGGATTGGAATGGCCGTGTACTGTACTGGTGTGGCGGTATTAAAGGTGCGTGTGGCGGCGAAAAAATATTTCAGATTCTCAAAAATCACGAGAAATTATTGCTAAACATCCACCTCAGGAGAAACGTTCAAAAGGGAATCACATATTTTCGTCTTATTTTAGTTCTTTTTTTTAAAAAAATAGTTATTTAGCTCTACAAAGTGATTCTGGTTTAATAGAAAAATATCTTTAAGGGGGGATAGGAAACCAAAATATTTATATAAAAATATATATCCTATCATAAATGGCGCATATGCGTAGCGATGCCGTATCCAACCATTCGTACGAGGTGAGTAGAAATGTCTAGAGATTATATTGGTAGGTAATTGATGGGTTTATAATGCTTGCAGATATACAATGAATCAAAATAGGCACCCCGAGTTATGGGATATATTCTCCCTTTTCATTTTTAGCAATTGTTCTCTCTGATATAAAATATGTATCACTTTTATTTAATTACTTATATTATTATAAAATATGAAACAAGTTTGTTATATAATGAACTATGAGATCCATTGTATTAAAAATAAGATAAAAAAATTAAACTTAGAGCAGGGCAGTAGTAAATGGTCGCAAGCAAATTTACACCGTCTTAAAAGACTAGTAATTCGGTAAATAATTGGGTAACAATAATGCAAGTTATTATTTTTTTGGCAACATCAAGAACTTATTTATCAGGCAGGATTACGATACTTAAACACCACCTCCGGCCAGTTCGGAGTGTGATCAATCAGATTACAAACGAGGGTACTTGGCAATGACATTCGTGCACAGCAATGAGCCGCTGTGTTTGCCTCTCTCTCCTGACATTTTGAATTTTAAAATTTGCTGACATTTCAAAATTTAAAATTAACAAAAGAATTGCCTAGCTCTTGAATTTATGCCATAAAGCTGCTATACATGATCCGCTTCCATCGCCTGCTTGGAGAAGGTTGGCCAGGATAGCACTATAAATCTCCATAATCACATTGTCGACACCCTGCGTCCTTGCCATGCGCGATCTCTCAGAAATAGATCATCCACAACATTTCTCTCTACAGTTGGGTTGGCGACGTGTGGACCTGGTCCCACATGTCAGTGACTCAACTACAATAGAAGTACTGAAAGGAGTCTCATCTCACCCTTCGCCACTAAGGCCTCGATTATCAGAACATCCATGGCATGACTATGCCACCTTGCTCCAGCAGCTAGAATCTCACTAACTTGGTTCCTGATCACGACATCTCTTAGATCCTCCTGCGAAATATGTATCGTTGAATGACCCATCTGTGTTCACTTTCACCCATCCAACGCCTGGCGGCTCCACATGACTATACCCGTCCGGCCGTCCCTCTCCATACACACATGCTCCTCCACCATGGCAGCCACATCTTTCACTGCCTTGATTTTTTTTCTTGAAAGAAATCACTGCCTCGATTGGGTCCCAACTATTTTGGCCATTCCTGCTAGCGTTTCTTCCTGTCCAAAGAGACCACACACCACAAATAAGTATCAGGTGCAGGACAAATAACCCTCACATCCATCAGGTTCCGAGTGGCCGAGTACAAGTTAGCAGGTGTGGTCTTGGGACATTCTCTTGTCTTTTATATCTTTCGCCGCCAACTAAAATTTCCTACTACCGACATGATACTCCCTCGGTATCAAATTATTTGTCATCATTGACTTTTCTTATAACTTTGACTATTTACCTTATTCAAAGATTTATTGTAAACATATAAAAAAGTTAAACCATGCTTAAAATACCTATAGTAGTAAAGCATATCACAAAATGATGCTCACATGATTGTCTAAATAAGATGAAGGGTCAAATTTGTGAAAAGAATTAATGACGAGAGATATTTTGACACAGGGAGTATAAGTTTTCCTCTGGATCATCACATGCCTCACGATAGAAGTACAACTATTTTCCTAATTATAATTTGTAAAAATCCTGGTTTTTGTCAAGCAATTTATTAATTTCCAGAGGAAAAACAATTTGCTGAACATTTACATGTGGCTAGTTGGTTCCCTGTTTCCTAAAGGCTTTGTTGTTTTGCCCTCAAAAGTTGGGGCGGCTCCACTCTAGACTAAACCCCTTGGATGAGAGCGATAGACACCTTCAAAAAGCATCGTATACGTGGTAGGAGCAAATTCAATAATAGGAGTAGGTGATGAATATACCCATCAAATAAAATTGGAAACCTACACCGTTCCTACTTTGTACTCTGGCAGTGGGGGACCACAGCTTTGTGTCCCCACTGGTCGGTGTGACATGGCAAAAAATAAACGAGTAGCAACATTGATTGTTGAACGGAAGGGAATTTAGGATGTACTAGAATATTCAGAAAACCGAAAGTGGATGCACTGTGTCATGGTCGGATAGATCGACAACCATATCAATCTCGTATGGCTAGCTGCATCTAAGATTACATTAACTTGGTTGTTCAATTGTTTAAAAGTTCTCACTTTTTAACTTCATCAGTGACACATTCCTGAACTAGCAGAGATGGATTCTAGATTCTGTTTTTATAAAGCCGGCAAGAAAAACAATCTCTCCTATCACAAGAAGAAGCTTATCTACACGATACTCCTACAGTCCTATCAAAATCAGCGTTAGTTAGCAACGCTGTCAGCCTCGACAGTGCTAGCATAACAGTTGAAGTAAATCTTCAGACAGCTCAAGATACTCTACATTACGGCCGGTAGCAGTTGCTAGTTCTGTCAGCCCTGAGAGTGAGAGGTTGTACACTGCTGGTCACGTACGTACTCATTTGGATGGGTTTCAATATCGGTTGATTAAGAAACTTAAAACTGTGTGATCAAAATGAGCGTGGTCTCTCACTCTCTTTTTTTTTCGAATTTTTCTTCAGTCCTAAGTAGATCGGATTCGCTACAAGTGCTACTGCACATGACTCCAGCTAGCAAGATTTACCCTGCCGTGTAGTGTAAGCCGTCTTTCTGTCATCACAGCATGCAACGAACTCCAATATCTATCCAATGCAAGTTGCCATGCACGCATTGCCTTGCAAAAAAAAAAAAGGTTTGTCATGCGCTAATATAATCTCACTGCAAGTGTCAATGCAAGTGGCTCGCCGGCCGCGGCTCACCGGCCACCACCGCCACCGCCACCGCCGGGTCCGATTCGTCGGCCGATACTGCACGCTCCGGCTAGCCAACCCGGCCCCATCACGCGTGGATCCATCACACATCCTTTTGATCCGCCATGAACGGCACGGCTTGTCGTTGCAGGGTTAATTAGTTGCTCCTCCATGCTCGACGTACGCCCTGCTCGGCACGCCGCTGCGATCGACCATGCGAATGGTACATGTAATAACTATGCAAGACAGCATGGGTCAACACTCAACACTGAGAGAGCTGGATATGGATTATATACCAAGAGAGAACTACCAGGCCATTATCCTCTAGCGCGTGCTGCTAATCCAAAAGGGATTAAGGAAAGCGAGTCCATACCCTTTTCACTGCAGCTGATTTTAGGCTGGCTCGGACAGCGAGACGTTCGACGACGAGCACGGGGAAGGTTCTAACTGAGATTGCAGCTTGCGTGTCCCTGTCTGTCATCAGCTCACCATGGGCTTCATAAGGTGCATCTCCATCGACGACGGCCGTGATGCAAGCCTGCAACTACAAAAATGTATTACAATGCAAGCTCTCTCTATGTGTGTGCTGGTCCATCGCATCATGCCCGGCCTTCACCTGCAGACCTGAATGCATCGATCACGATGGGAGTGGGAGAAACAGAAACCAGGGCAGGGCTGGTTGGTGGGAACAGCAGGACTGGTCGATCAATTGCCTGGATCGTACGGGCGATTCCACTCACGTTTATTTCCTGCTCTTTTTAGGTTATGGCAGTGTTTAATTTTTCTGTTTTGCATTGGGCTCCCCCTTCTGAAGATATTCAAAGCCAGATATTTTAATTGCTACTAACATTTGTGCAAAAATGCCTACATCTTATTCATTTTTCGTAAAAAATGGCATTTGGCGCATTGAACTTTATTTTTAATTTTCTTTGTGCACGTCGAAAGTGCATTTTTAGGACCACAAGTATATCCTATTCTTTATCCAAGGTTGATCTAGTAAGCAATACAAGCTGGTACTGGAAATGGACAAGATTGTCATCCCTACCTCGGCAGCTACGCTATCAAATTGCCTACTTCAAGGGTAAACGCATCTGTTTTTAGACGTCCAAGACGTGAAAAAACGCCGGATAAATTTTGTTAGACGGGCTCCTTAGTTTACGCGCCCCACTAGATTTTTTATCTCACTCCGATGTGCTGCCCAGGCGAGAATTTTCTGTGTTCTCAAGAGTCAAGAACTCAAGATGATCTTCTCTCGTGGTTTCACGCTGCACACGTGAACACATTACTGACTTCAACGCCAGCATCACGTTTGGGGTGACCCAAAAATTCTGAAGACCTTTGTGATAGCCCAACACCAGGCACACCTCTCGAGTTCAAATCTAAGGCGTCACGTAGTTCCATCAATTCTAGACAGCACTGCTTCAGATAAAACAAGAATTTTTTAAGTACACTGCAGTTGTCGTTTTGTAGTATTGAAGGTAAAATATAATTACCTTCTAGTTTACTCCTTTTTAAAGTCGCCTTGGTCAAAATGGCATGATAAATGAGAAATTTACGGAAAATTTTAGTTAATGGTGCAATTAATTCTGAGTATGATTTTTTAAAAATATTAAAGATGATGCCTACAAATAACAAAGCACTTTAGTTAAACATGAAAGGCTAAGTTGAATGACATCTATTTAGAACTGGGAGGAGTAACAAAATTCCAATAAAATGTCAATTAATTAGTATATTAAATTTCCATATGTCCAAACTCTTAACTAAGTATAGTCAAAGTTACATTTTGGCCGTGCTCATGTCCAAAATAGCATTCATAACTGAATGGGGGCGTAATAATATTTTTTATACTTTAATAATCTATCTCTCCCCTAATATAAGTTGAACATCGACACACCATCTTTAATATGGGCAGTTATATTTGTCATTTCGTGAAAGGGCCTCTAGCCTAGTGGTTAGAGCACCTAAGTAGCATCTAGCAGACTCATGTTCGACTCCCTGCGGAAGCGAACTAGGTTTGGATAAAAAAAATTATGAAAAAAAATAGCTTGGGGCTTCCCCTACCGACTTCGGTTAAAAATATTTGTCACTTCAAATTATAATTTATACACAATTTTTATTATAAATTAACATTTATAAAAATCGTTTTGGATTAAAATTTAACATTACTCAAGTCATTTATATTATTAACCTATCAATATCAGTCTACAATATGGTCAATTTGTACACTATTTTTAGAACTTGATGGCAAAACTAAAAAAAAAACATTGGCTGACAGCAAAATAGTACCCGTAGAGAAAATGCTAATCACCTTTATGACGAGGTTACTAGACCACAATGTACGACATTTTCAGTATCGTTCTAAACACATACTGGCGTCAAACCACTCTAAAGAGACAATACCGTTGGGTATAACTGTATACTTTATACTCAGATCACTTGCTTTGAATCATTTTCTTATTCCCATGCATTCAAATAGCCGGACATTTTTGTGTTCTCAATTTTCAATTTTTTATCGTGTGGTTTCCTACGGATTTCTCAATAGTCAATCCCTATCCCGTGATCTGGACTAAGTTGGTCGCGAAGATTCATTAATTTCCTTTCTTTTGACCATATAACATATGAAAAGCTGGCATAACCTCTCATTTGTTAATGCATCTCCGTCATGGCCTTTTCAAATTGGCCTTTGCAAGGTACTTGGGTCACGTATGCAGAGCACATCTGACACATTTGAAGACTCGCAAGGCAAATTCCACGCTACCAAATATTTTTAAACTCATTTTGTCCCAGTTGTTGTTTATCCAATGATTTTCTGGTCAAACTTGATTAGAAGCTGTGTCCTGCATGCATGAAGCCATGTCAGCTCTGCCTTGCTAGCTGTTGCTATTAACTAGTATTAAAAAGCACATTCGTTTTGGGTCCACTTGAAAGAAATGAAACAGTAGTCGATCAACATCAGCAGTTGGACGCACCGTACCAAATACAAAGAAATTATTGATTCTTTGACAGGAAAATAAATTTATTCAAATTCATTCGAAGTTGTGTCCTCCATGCACAAAGCCATCTCAGCTCTACATAGCTAGCTGTTGCTTGCTGCTAACTCTTTCTAGGTATAGTTTCTTTTCATTGCTCGGAAGAAAAAAAAAGAACTCAATTTTATATACCATCTTTAAACAAATTAAGTGAATTAATCAAATAATTAATCTTTATTGAACGTGTCCAAATTACATAAACTATTAGTCCTTTTGAGGACAAATATATTCAGTCAAATGAGATACATTCTTGGTGTTGGATAAGGGTTTAATCACTCGTGGTGCTCACGTCAGCAGCTCAAGAAGTTTTCTTGAATAATATCTCATGATAATTAAATAAGTATGTTGCTAAGTCATGTCCAATGTGCTTGCATTGGGACAATGGGCACACAAGATACAGCTAACAACCAAATAGTAAACGCATTCTTTACAAATTACAAGCTAATTTGGTTGAGGATGATTAGGATTAGGTAGGCAAGCAATGCCAAGGGGCCTAACTAACAAGCATGTGAAACCGCAGGCTTTTCGCATGCATTAGCCGCTGGGTTTTGTTAGAGAGCAAAGATCCTCTGAAAAGAATATTCATCCAAGCGGAAACGCTCTGGATGACCTCTGAGATGTGGCTCTATATGTCTGCGCAATTAGTTTTGTTTTATTATGAGTACTACGGCTACAGCTCAATCACGTGAAACTAACCATAAATACAACAAGAGAAAACAATGAGCATGTATATTTTTTCCAGAGAACGCAAGTGAGCAAGCATTTCATTAAGAAGAAGTAAAAGCTTCACAGAACGCACACCATGCATAAAACTAAATGAAAGAAAAAAAAACTATAGAAGATAGTGAAATGGAAAAAAAAGATGTTCACTCAAAATGTTCTATGATTAAAATGATGTTATACAACGTGGCTTAGCTAATTAAGTTACTTGTGCTGTAACCCGGTATGTGTGCTCGCACTTTTATAAATTAATTTTTAGATTTAAAAGAGTTCTCTAGTGTCTGCAATGTGCCCGTCAACAGCTAGATGATGTGGCGACTTCGCCAATCTAAAAAGAATCTACCGGCTTAGTCTTTCAAATATGATGATAAAGATATTGTTACAAGTGCGCGTGTATGTGTCTATTTCCATAAACGTGCTCATAGGTGTAAGGTTTCAGTACATAGGAGATGCCGGACGGTGTGTGTGCTCATCAACAACGCCTGTGGTGACTGGTGACTTCATTAATCGAGATATGTGCAGGTCCAATTCTTTCGAACGTGCTAATTTTTCTGGTAGCAGCATTCCTTCACGTAACGATGATTCCCGCAACAAAACGTAACGGAGGAATTCATAGGAAGAAAAAAAAAAGGTCAACAGGCCAGCAGCTAGGGCAGTCCCAACATAGGTAGTGTACATAATGCCATGTCATCTGGACACTATCACCAGAAACTACATCTCCAACCCAGTGTTTTCTATCGTGGGCCCCTAATAAATTTCCACCGCTTTGTTTCTTAGTTTATCCTCATCACCATCCCTCTCTCTCAGTTCTCTGCTCCGGCGAGCCACCCGTCGTGGTCGGCGAGGCCAAGTTCGAGCTGCAGCTAGCGAGTCCAAGAGAAAAGCACGACAACATACCAAGCGCCCAACCTGCGCCGCCTGCAATCTTGGATGCGAGCAAGGCAGGCAACTCGAGCACGGGATGAGTTAGAAGCAAGCGAGCGTAGAAGATGCTCGTGAAGCTCACGGAGCCAACGTGTGAGTTCAAGCCTTCTTGGAATCCTGGTGCTCTTGCCCAACCCTCCAGATCCTCCCAAACGGAGCTTAATTTTCATGCGGCACGCGACAGTGAGCTCGAAGAGCGGCGCAGGGAGGTAAGGCGAAGTCGTTCTGGAAGGCTCCAGCAAGGTCGGGGTGAAGTCGTTGCGGATGCGGGATGGCTCCGGCGAGCTCAAGGGGCGACGGCCATGGCTCCGGCTGGCCCGATATGTGAGCACCTAGAAAAAGCGTGGGGGAAGAAACACTTTCCTCCAACGCGGAATCGCTGGTGTCTCCGTGCCTTGGTCGCAGAGTAGAAACGGTGTCTCACTTGAGAAACCGTGTCTTGGTTTTTTTCTCTCTTTCTTCATTAATTCTACTGCCACATCAGATTTTTTTTACATGAAAACCTATTAAATGCTATAGAAACCAGCTGAGGTGGAGGGTTGGGACTGCCTAAGGAAATGTTTTGGAGCATGGAGCATGAGGCATGGGGCAAATTAAGGGGCCGCCGGTCGGTGGAAGCGGACAGGTTTGCTTCCATGGAAAGCGCGATTCCGTGCGGCATCCAGGGGGCCCCTTGCGGTGGCCGTTCGGCAGCTTTCGTCGCTGCCCATCCCACCATACAACGCCAGCGCCCACAGGTGGCCGGACCGAAAGTGACCCAATCCATCCACCACGCGACACTGTTTACAAACTCATACTTCTTTTTTTTTTCCCTCGACGATCGAGATTATAGAATCATACTACTAGACATGGAATCAACGAGCCAAATTTCAGATGTTTTATATATGCGTCGTCTTCATCTCGCTTTGTTTCTTTTTTTTGAAAAAAAAACTACATATATGCCACCTTACGGATCCTGAATAAGATTTCTAACATCAAACCTGCTTCGCGTGCCTGAATGTTAGCAATGTTTTCGAAGCCAAACTTCCAGTACTCATATATAGGAACCAAAACCAATGCACATTGTTAACCTAGATTGAATCCATTAATGGTCGTTGCAGTAACTTTTCAGATGTCATATGCTCCAATAGAGTCAATTATATAGGAAAGGAGAATAACAAACAGCTATTTTTGCTTGGTGCTTTTATCTGAACTCTGAAGGACTCACTTATTGCCTCCTTTCCTTGTGCATTTCCTAAGACAGTCTCCATGGGACTGGGCACAGTCTAGTCAGCCAGCCCTTTACAGCTCCCCCCATTGAACTCACATGGGGGACACAATCTTTTCACAGTCACTTGCAGCCATCTCCAAGGATCACAATGCAATCACCTCCTAGCTGGGTCCATCGTCAGCTCTTGATCGGACCCCCTGATTCCTGTCAAATTTAATGAAGAAAATCCAGATCCTTCCCCCCACCACCACCAATATGAGGACCCCGCAAATGCCTTCTGGTCAAGTCACAAATCAACACCACCCCATGAAAGTGAGAGCCTGCTCTTTCCATGGCATACTTGTAGAGCTGGAGGTTATATATGTATGTTAACAGATCGCTCTTTTCTTATCCTCCCAAATGGATTAGCTATTTGTGCCAAGCAAACAAATGGATTGGTCATCACTGTCCAATTAAGTTGCTGTTACACGTTTCATGAGTTGCAGGAAAACAAATGGAGCCATACGCACTTGACCTATTTAAAGCTTGACAGCTGTTAGTCAGGAGCAATTTGTATGAATGGAATTGTTTGAGAGCTTTGCACGAACAGTCTTGTTGGAGCCGGGCTGTTGCTCAACTGTTGATATTAACTTGTGCCCTAGCAGTAGGGTTACACACTGGATTATCTGAACCAAGAGGTTGCCTGCATTGTCAGGATCATTTAGGGCCTTATCCTTGCTTTCTTGGGGTCACCCCAACTCCAATTGTGGGTGTCATGGTCACCAACTGGGGATTTGTTAGTTGAATTAGAGATCAGATAATGTTCCAGGGTCAGACATTGTTCAATTCAGTTTGACAATTAATTTCGTTGAGTCCTTGTCCACGGTACCATACTACCATCTCGGCATCTCCTAGTTATAAAATTCCTTTCAGCACCGTATGCATGTTTATCTTAACATCGAGGAAGTGATTTTGCATGAGTCTGCAGGGACTAGGATATCTGACTCTGGTTTGTGGTCACGGTTTGTAGTAGTAGCAACCTAGCTGATCCATGCGATTCAAATCTCAAATGGCATCTGCAATTTGCAGTTACAGGATAATGTTCGATAGCAACACATACTTGGCGTTTGTCCGAGGGAATCAAAATAAATAGACTGGGTGTGATCTCCAACCAGCAGGACAAGTTGGTGCAGGGTTTGAATCTCTCCACAAGCAGTACAGTAGATATTCAGACTGCAAATTGCAGTACTAGTTTCCAAGTTTAAAATGCAAATTAGTAACACATTCCGAAGTTCAGACATCAAGGGGATATGAATGAAGCATTTGACCTGCAAGATAGTTTTTTTTAGTAATTTCGAAGTCGTAAATATAGGAAAACGCAACCGTATTGGCTGAGAACCGAACTATGTGAAAAATGTGATGAACAAAAGAACTCCATATTAGCCCACCTATTTGAAAAATCATGATGTGCAATGTGTATGTTCCATCCCAATTTGCAGATAAAGATTCCAGACGTTGCAATCAGTCTCCACCACCTGACGTAATAGCCAGCTACTGTGCGGAAATATCATGCAATAATTTGTTTTTTTAGAAAAAAAGTTAGGCACACATATTATCCCTGAGAATATATGGCCCGCTCGGTTCCCGGCTGCGTTTCGCCACGCCGTACTTGTGGCGCGCCGAAGATTTGGCGGAGATTTTTAGCACCAAGCTTTGGCGGAAAAAAACTACTTCACAAAAGCTGTGGCACCCAAGATTCACTCAACCAAACAGCAGTGACTAAAAAAATTGTGGCTGCTAAACTCGTGGCGGGGCGAGTTGCGTCCAGCAACCAAGCACACCTATAATGTTATCTTGGGATCACTTATGCAGATTTGAAGAAGAAACAAAAATGCCAAGAGCAAGAGGGGATTGAAATAAAGGTGAGGAAACAGTGCAAGACAATCATTCAGATATGCTAAGGCCAAAAACTGGAGACATCTACGTCACCCCACCTGCTAGCTCTTAACAAAACAACAAGATCACATAAAAGATAAAACAATGTGCATAAACAATTGACCAACAGTGTTCTGGCTGTTCTCGCCTTTTCAACGAAAAATCAGATACTTGTCATATCACAAGTCACATCAGAAACAAGAAGCTTTGGGTCATCTGTAATATTCAGGAGCATTTGTGATGACATCATGATTACTACACTGTGAAAAAAATACTGTTGTGTACGCACTTATCGTAGTAGTAGTACCGAGAAAGTAGAACACAGAAGTACACATGTTCATTTCCTACTCCATTGGTCCATCTGCGTATAGAACTGAAAGACTCGAGAAATCGAAAGTGACTTTGGAGAGAAACTGGCAGACAAACAATTGCTGGCTACCTTTTTCAGCCATTGTCCAAAATGTGGGTCAGGATTAGGGGTTCTTGTTGTCAGGAAAGAAGAAAAAGATGTTATTTTCCATTCCCGTGAATGCGATACATCGCTATCGGAAGAAACTTAGTAGGACTGGAAAACCTACAAGTTATCAGTAATGATGGATAAAGGAATCTTAACTTTCTCATTGTGTGATGACATGTGATTTGGAAATAAAGGCCACAGGCACACAAGGTTTGATTGGGATCGATGCTGCCAATCGTGTCTACTAGAAAAGTGGTAGACAAAGCTCTAAAGGATCTGCAGGCGCAAAGGGATGAGATGTAATTTGCTGCATCGAGGGGCTCTTTCGCTTGATGATTCAATCATGAACTGGGTTATCTAGGACTGCCGCTTTACTTGTAGATGTTAATCCTTGGTTGCAAAGACTGCTCACCAGTTTCCTTAGTGGCCAAGGCAGGTTTAGGAAAGCATGGCCTTGTTCTTTTGTAAGGTTTGCTTGGAATCTTGGCAAGAACTTTCTCGTGAACGGTGTGCAATGTTGCTTGAGCGTAGCTCTGTTCCAGTATGAGCTAAAACTAACTTTGCAGGGGCTAGTCAAAGGTAGTTTGGTGTTTGTACAATCTCTGAGACTGGAAACAAAATTTATTTGTGTGCAATTTTTTTTTTCTTTCGAGATATTATAAATGCAGTAGCAGCCTTTTTTTTGTACGTCTATAGACATATCATGTTAACCAAATAAAAGAACTGAAGTTATAAACTTATATCAAATAGACTGGAGTATCTATATGTCCCTTTCAGGGAAATTTTTCCCCTTCTGATACTAGAACTATAGAAGTATGAAAATGGTGAAGGAAAAAAATTCAATTGATAAAAACACCTGCACTTGTTTGGAAGCTAGAAGGCCTTGAATTTGTAAGATATGGCCCATACAGATAGGCTTGTACATAGGCCCATATTGAGGAGATCCAAGGAAATAATCGTGGACTCCAACGATTATTTCCACTTTTTCTTGCGGTAGTGATAGGGTTGAAAATAATCGTGGCTGGTGTGGCGGAGCCTGAAAAGAAAAAAAACTGTAGGGGGGCAGCCCAACGATACCATCGGAGTCCGAGGCATGCCAGATCAGCACTGTAGACAACCATGATGCAAAAAAATATCTCTGTGGATGGAATAATGGAGTTTCCCTTTTCAATTAAAAATGCAATGCCTTAATTTTTTTAAAACAGCTCTAGGTAACAATCACAACACTCAATAATACAATATATAATTTTTTAAACAAGGAATATATGTTTTGGTCCCTCAACTATTGCCTCATGGACAATTTTGTCCTCAAACTACCAAATAGTCATTTTAGTCCTTTCAGTTTACTTTAGACTCACATTCGTACTTGAAATATAGAAATGGCCATTTTAGGGCTCAAATTAAGGTTACTTTTGGATTCACTTCTCACCGCTAAACTATTGAAGTGGCTACTGTAGTCCTCATTAAACATTTTTTTTCAAACTCATCTTCGCTTCTCATGCTATGTTTGCATGCCTCGTTAGCTATGGCACCGCCTATCTTTGAGGCACTGTAGCTCAAAATAACCCTAGGAGTACACCACAACAATTCCCTTCCTGCAGTGATCTGCCATCCATCGCTGTCATGCACTCGTAGTGCTTTCGATGTAGGTGACAGTCATGTGTAGACATTGATAGTGTGTGCCACCTGCTGTCACTAAACCCATTTATGCCAACACAACATATATCCCAACCTCTCTAGCTTGACATGATTCATCTTTCTCTCAACGAAAAATTTCCACTTTTTCTTGCGGTAGTGATAGCGTTGAAAAGACATGCAGATGACTTCTAAGTAGGGAGGATGAGGTTAAAATAAAAGTTTAAGGACTGAAATATCCATTTCGATAGTTTACGGATGAAAATGTGGTCCGGAAACTAAACTTTTATGACTAACCTGATCACTTTTATACTTTACTGACGAAACCGAGCCAAGAAATAAACCTTAAGTACTAAAATGGACATTTTGATATTTCAGAGACAAAACTGAGCACTTGATACAATTGGGATCATAAGGGATGAAAATGGCTATTATGCCTTTATTAACTTTTAAACTTTTAGCTGTTACAACTTACGCAACGAGCTTAACATATAGTATGCCAAAGATAATCAAATAACACAGATGGTATAAATGCAACGGCCGTTCCATAGGCTTACAACTGGTTGCTTATTCTGACTGTATGTGCTCCCTGCTGAATAGTACGACGACGAAGAACATATATAATCATGTGAAGCTTTCCAATTCTTTGAGGAAGGCATCGGCGTGCTCCTCCATGACACAGACGGAGAACACCACAGTACCATCCACATCCTCTTTGCCCCCTTTGCATGGCGGGCTAATCACGCAGAATGGCAGCGACTGCTCCGGCCTCGCGTAGCCCATCACCTTCGCCGGCGTCCCCGTCCCAAAATCCGCTTCATCAAACCCTAGGTTCCGCCATGACGACACGTTGAGCGAGTTATACTGAATCCGACCAATCTGTCCCATGTCTATCGACTGCAGCAGGTGATCGTAGCCTTCTCCGTTCTTGCTGAACAGCAGGCTTGGGATCTCATCCTTGGCACGCTTGATCATCTTGATCAGATCCATGGTGTTTGCGTTAGCCACCTCGCCGCACGTCGCCATGACCAGCTGCTGGGTCATGCAGTTGCCGTAGTACCCGTCCTTGGCACGAACATGCTTACGTGCACATGCAGGAAAAGAGAGCAGCGACAGTGACGACGAATCCGAGGTGGAGGATGAGGACATGATCGCACGTGCGCGGCACTGCCATAGCACGGCGACGATGGCCTCGAACATTGTGCAGAAGACGACGTCATCGCCATTGATAGAGTTCTCGAGGAATCGAGCTCTGATGCGGTTGGTCAAGGTCGAGGGGATGGTGATGACGTGGCAGGTAAGGTCCAGTGGCTCAAGGATCTTGACGAGCTGCATTAGAGCAGTGAGCGATGGTGGGAGGTTTGGGAGTGAATCGTCGGACCTCACCGGAGTGATGGACGGCGACGGCGACCGGCGAGCGAGCTCGCCGACGGCCTGCAAGAACTGGGCCATGCCGGTGCCGTCGGCGATGCCGTGGCTCCACGTCACCCCGAGGACGAACCCTCCGCATGAGAACTCTGTCACCTGCATCAGCAGCAGAGGGTCAGTTGGGCCGCACCGATCGCCCAGGTAGAAGACGACGAGCTCGTCGAGCAGAATCGTCGTCGTCGTCTTCGTCTCGATTGCGCCGCCGCGGTCGATGAACTTGGCGTCCTTGAGGGCGCAGTCGGCGGAGGCGGCGACGAAGGCGACACCCTCGCCATTGCAGAGGATGTGGAGCTCGTCATCGTCGTCGTCGATGGCGACGATACGGCCGGCGATGGGGTAGTAGTGGACGAGAGCTTGGGACAATGCTATCTTGATGGTCTCGGCGGCGTCGTGGAGTGGGTGATCGAACACGAGCAGTGCTGTGGCTGCTCTGTCGATGAGGTCCACGTCGAAAGAGGAGAGTTTCATGGTGGTGGCGTTTCGTGGTCTTCTTCACCGGCTCCGATGGCCTCACGACCACCGGCGAGGTCTTCTTCACCACAACGCTCATTGTCATGTTGTGATTATTAGTGTTTGATTGTATATATGTTCTGATTATGCATCTGGGCTTCCAGCCCTCCATAGTTTATATACAGGTTGGGTTGGAAGGGATCCAGCGATGGATCGGATCGGACCTGTCACTGTACTGCTTTATCTGACCTAATTTGTTACTGCCCTAGTGCCCTTTGATTACAATTAAACCAGCCTTTGCTAATTCGCGTGCCCACTCCCGAAGGCTTCTGGTGGTCTCTAACTTTCTATTTTTGAAAGTCCCGTAATTTTCCGTTTTTGGAATAGCGACTTATATAGCTGGTAAGTTTTGTAACTTCATCAACATAAAGGTACTTAAAAACTAATCTACGATGATCGACGAGTCGTCTAAGCAGTAAAGTAAGGCATTATATTAGGATACGTTACGCGCATGTAGTCCAGTCATCCAGTCACCGTATTATTACCTTTTCGTATCAGCAAAGTATATTGTTTCGAACTAATAGTTTTGAGAAGGGTCGTACATACGCGTACGACTACCGTACTAGTATGTTTCTGATGAGGTCCAGTCAAAGCAGCTGATCATGCATTATTTGTTACCTACTTTATTAGAGTGTACGGTAAACAAAGAAAAAACAGACTGAGAAAACCGGTGATCAGCACAAGCAATAATGATCTAAGTATCTAACTGAATACATATATTCCATTTCTAACTATTGCATTGAAGTACAATAGTTCGTATTTCAGAGTGTATACATATTTCAAATGCTAAAGTTTTGGTCCAATTTAGCTGCGTGCTAAAAAGCATAAAGCATGACGACCTGATCTCCTAGAACTTGGCGACTCAAATGCCCACAACACAATTTGTTTTCCTTTAACTAATTGCAGTGATGAAAGATTATATATAAAACTGATAGACTAGAGGAAGAGATGAGCAGAGGCAGTCATATATTCCATTCAACGGCTGACTGCAGACGTGCCAGATAGCTTCACGAGACATTAGTGATTTGACTGGTATACCAAAAATCAATCTTTGGGATGCTATAAGGAGAGATATTGTGTGTTACATAGTTCCAGAATATGTTGTTTGATCTGAACAATCTTTTTGTTGCTAATATTGATCTTTCTGAATTGGAGGAGCCTTCCACACATGAGGAAATTGATCACGTGGTGGCTCACTTACCATTGGACAAGTCACCAGGTCCTGATGCGTTCAATACAGATTTTGGCAGAAGATGTTGGCCAATAATAAGCATGATTTTTATGAGTTGTCACATGCTTTTCATAGAGAGGGACTTTGACTGCAGAGCATTAATGGTTCCTATATCACTCTCATTCCAAAATTGGATGACCCATCAAATGCATCACACATTCACACCTTAGGCCAATTTCCCTTCTAAATATTTATGTTAAGATTATCACCAAACTGTTGGCTGACAGATTGCAAAGGGTGATAATCCCACTGGTTCACAAAAAACAGTATGGCTTCATTCAACACCGAACTATCTAGGTCTGCCTTGCGTGGGCTTTTGAATATTTGCATCTATGTCATACATCTAAGAAAGAGATTGTGATACTGAAGTTGGACTTTGAAAATTAAAAGGTTTTGACAAGATTGAGCATCACGCTATGCTGAAAATAATGAAACAAAAAGGGTTTGGTAACACTTGGCTTTCTTAGGTGAGATTGATTTCTCATCAGGGACACCTTCTGTGTTGTTAAATGGTGTCCATGGTAAGACCTCGTCTCTCACCACACCAAAGCACATGTCTAAGGCCCGGCCCAGGTCGTTGGTCGTCTCATATAGGCTGCGGTGCCTCTGTGTAAGGGTGGGGTTCGAGGGTTTTCTCAAGAAGGTCTTCTTAGCAAAATACTCGTGGGTTGCTTGCCCCAACAACAACAACCCCCCCCCCCCCCGGCTGAGTTTTTTAAAAACAAATAATGAAGCACTACTTTTGAAGTATTGCGATAAATTATATAACAGAGCTGATATTCCTTGGGTACACTTGGTTTGGGAGAAGCATTATGCTAATGGAAAATTACCGAGTCATATTAAAAGGGGATCTTTTTGGTGGAGAGATATTTTGTAAATTCTGGATCCGTTCAAGGGCCTTTCTGTGATTGCTTTGCAGGATGGGAGAACCTACACTTTATGGTATGATCGCTGGGCAGGACTAGTTCCAAGTCAAGCCTATCTAGAACTTTTCTCTTTTGCAAAGAGGAAATCAGTCACCATTCACGAGGCTAAACAGATGGATAATCTAGAGCAACTCTTTCATTGCCTTTGTCAGAACCAGCGTACCTCCAGTTGCATGATTTGCTAAGCATGCTTGAAGACAGCTAATTCAGAGAATTAGGGTGTGTGGTCCTATACCTTGGGTAGCCATCTATTTTCTGCTTCCAAAGCCTACAAAAATCTGATTGGCACCTCTCCTATTCACCCATCCTTTTCATGGATTTGGAAATCATCTGCTCAAAATAAGCACAAGGTTTTCTTTTGGTTGTTGCTTAAGGATAGACTAAGTAAAAGAGGGCTTTTACACGCAGGAATATGATTTTAGATTATTATAAATGTGTGTTGTGCATGAATTCAATGGAAGATTGGAATGCCCTTTTGCACAACAATGCTAGCAAATGCTTCATTTGCATATATCATCCCCAAACAGCCCTTTTCAATCGCTCATGGACATGAAAGCACGGCTTAATGTATCTTTCTCCATGGACATCATCATTATTATGAGCTAGGCAATTTGGATGGTTAGAAATGACATCATTTTTAGAGGAATTCAGTCAAGTTTGCAGAGAACATTTCAACAAGGAATTTGCTCTAGTCATAATAAGAGCAAAGTGAAATCTCCCTGAAGTTATGTCTTCATGGCTAAACCACACGATGTAACCTTCATGATTTATTTTGCTTCTTTTTGTTTTCTATTTTTAGGTCAAAAAATTTAGAAACAACAGTTAAATAATGCAAGGTGTTGTCCGTGCTTCCATCAGTTCACCCAAGAAGGGGCACACATGTGGAGTATTTTATTATTCTATGCAGGCTCCACAAACAGGTGTTCATATATACTACCAGAGCGGAACGCTGGTTTTGTTCGAACTTTGTGGTCATAATGAACCGAGCCAGGATTAATTAGAAATGCCCTGCCAATATATTCAGGGGCTAGCTAGCAAGGCAGTTAGGCCTGTCACAACTAAGATATACAGAAACTAGCTATTTGGTGTTGATCATGAAACGACTTTGCCATGCCATGCATGCATGTTCTTTCTCTCCACGTTCACGTACAGGGATGGATGAGTAGCAGAGTGTAGTGTATTCACTAAAGTCCCTGCGTACGAAACATCACTCTAGCTAGTACTCCATCCCTAACAGAGAAAGATGCATGCCGTTGTTGCTGTAGTCGTGGTGCACGGCAACAACGCGTGACCGCCGGCCGCCGCCAGACGAGTCGTGGAGGGCCGTCTTTCTTGATTCAACCGTACGTAATGCCAGACAGCATTCAAATTGAACTCATCGCTATCGGATCGGCTTCCAAAAACGCTCCGGAGATACGGCGGCGATCCTCCTCGTCCGAACGTCCTCGCGCACGACACTTCGTACTGTACTACATACTGTACGTGTCGTCGCGTTTCCAACCTGTGCGCGCGCCATGGCGACCGCCCACACCTAAGCCCTAGCCACCCGCCCGCCCGTCCAGCCCGCCCAGAGAAGAAACCTTACGTACGTACTACCCCCAATGCAAAGGACCGAGAGTGATTCTAGCTTTTTTTTACGGTGCCTTACTGTTAGAAAGGATTAGCATATAGAGATCAGAGTTGACCAGCCAGTTGAGGGAACACGTGTACATTGTGCCGCGCGTGAGAGGTGATGACGCCTCGGCCTCGTCGCCTTTGCCAAGGTAGATCGATCGAGAGGGTCAGAGGGACATATATACATGGTGGTCACATGCATTCGATTCGCGGCAATCCATGGTCCCGGTCCCCGGCGACAGTCAGAGCATTGACTGATGAGATCATCCCGATCAGCCGCCGGCGCCGGCGTGTCCAAGAGATGAGAAGCACCCTTCGTCGTCGCCGACCACGAGCACGCTCAGCTGGGGAATGGACCTCCCAATTAAGTCCAAGCACGCGCAAGGTACTAAGTTAGGTTACTTCGAGTAGGCGCCGAATTTGAAACAGAGGGTCGCCCGTCGCCATCGTTGCATACTTTGCATGCATGCATGTACGCTGTCACCCGTACGTCAAGAGCAATTAATGTTAAACAAACACCAAGGTACCAATATGCATTTTAACATGCCCGCACGATTTGCATTGGGATCGCCGGCGTCGCCTGCACCAACGCAAGGGGGCAAGGTGGGCCGCGCGGGTCCGTACCACGCGCTAATTGATCTTGCTATCTCCGCTCGCTATAGCGAAGCATACCGCTGGTTTAGCGGATGGTTACCAGTACGCCGGTGCAGCGATTTTTACGCCGACATACGTACTGGAGGACACATACCGGTCCCGGTGCAGACAGCCTAAATGCACAAGTGGAATAACGAAGTGAAGGTGGATGGATTAGTGTATTGGTTAGAATTTTTGTAGTGCAAAACCATCCGCCTATCCGGCCAGATCTCGAGTGTCGGGTTTTTGGCACTGCACTAGTGTGGTCAACTTCCTTTTTTTTTTGAGGGGGAACTTCCTCTTCTAAATTGAGAGGCATCAAACAAGAAGATAGATAAATTGTTTTTTTTACTTATGGAATGGCAAATGCTTTGCCGTAAATTTTATTAGAAGAAGATAGATAAATTGTGAGCTTAAAAGAAAATATCAAAGCCCATAAAAGGGAAGGAAGCCCACCCGGCGCGGCACGCAGAACAAAAGAAGCACACGGCCCAAAAGGAAATCCAGCCCACAACTTATAATGGATTGAGCAAAGAAAAATAGGTGCTAAATAAATTAGCCCAACAAAGAGGCACACCATAAGAAGATACGCCCACGCGGCAAAATTCTTTTGATACCAGCCACGCAGCAAAATAGCGTCAAATTGTTTTTGGGTTGCCACCTCATTTTTGTCTTTTGTTTTCTTTGGCTGCCTAGTGGGTGAGAAATCGTTGCAAAGTCCAGCACAATATCTTATCAATCTTCCACAAGATTTTTAACTACAGTACACCTTTCTTTCTAAGAATCCATGGGCCTGTTCGGCTGGCTGGGCGCTGGCTGCAGAGCAGCCAGCCGAACAGGGCGCATGTTGTAGGCAGATAAGTGGTTTAGGATGAGATAAGAGAGTAAAGGTAATTATAATATTATACGTTCCACAAACCAATCATGCATAATACATATTATGTACTCGATCTCCGTAAGGTAATGATTTTAGCCTAAGACGTTTATTTAGGATTCGACCTTCAAACTGGCATGATAGTTCAATTTTCAATCTTGAATTACAAAATCGGATATGAAAAGATCATCCCATAGTTGAAAACTGGACAAATTTTTAGAAATATTTTTGGTACTATTTTCATATTTTCCTAGTTTAAAATAAACTATTATGATTTTTATATTAAATCACAATCCTATTGTTTTTTAGAAAATATATAAATGCACTTTTTAAACCACCGAAAGGGGTCCATGTCCTCTATTGTTTTGAATAGCCATTGAATGGTTATTTGTGTCTAGGTTTCTATTTACGGGTTGAAAATTAGACTTTATATATCGATAATTGGATGTTGTATATAGGACATTTCCCCTGTTGAATTAGTTGTATAAAATTAACGACTCTTTCATGTCTCATTTGAGGAATGCATGTATCCCGTTGAGGCCTTGTTCGGTTGGAAGGATTCGGCCGTTGGGGGAGGTATTAAATCCCTTACAAGTCAAATCGTTCTCATCTCCTAATCACGCTTTGGGAAGGGAATTAAAGGCATGAAAGGGGAATAGTTTACTCGCTCCATCCTCTGGGTCGCCAATGATGGTTGATGAAACTTCCCAATCTCCGGCGGTTCATGAATCGGCATGCCACTAACCTCAGTTTGGAATGCACTAACTCGATGATGTTCTCCAGCTAGCAAACGAAGCATAAGGCGCGATTGCGTGCATTCCCCAAACCTGACCCGTTGATGCAAATTTCTGTGGAAGATTAGCTGGGATCTTGACCCCATGCGTGCACGCAAGTCAGCAAATGGTGAAGTCTGCGAGTGTGGCACATGCCATGGTGACCATATCGATCGTTATCTCTTCATTGGCAGGTGCGGCATGCGGCTCACATGCATGGTGGATATCACAGAGACTCCAAAAGTTTCCGGGATTTGGTGGCCGAGACATGGATGCTGTTCCTGAACTGTTGAGGATCTGCAAATTAATTCGGGTGATATATGGATGCAATTATGCAAAGGTGTTAGGGGTGTTATATGCAGCAACCTATAGTCGAGAGGAGTGTCCTGGTCCGTCAGAGGAAGAGTCTTGTGTTGTTCAAGACTTCTCATTTAATTATATACCATTTATTTGTTAACAAAAATTGTCTAACAACTGCAAATGATGTACTGTAAGTAACACGGAACACTCCATTTAGATCCTATTCTTTTGTGGGACCAAACTGGGCCGAAGCTCAGAGGGGTGAATGGGAGCACGATAAAAATTCTTCCCGATGAAGAACTGACCTATGTCCCGATAATGCCACCCGAAAACCAGCTCTGTTCTAATCGTCAAGGTGACACAAGTCAACTAGTGACAAGCTCACCATAGGAACGACTAGAAAATCTCGCACAAAGCCGGGTTCTCCAATCATGCGGAAGCGATAGTCAAATTAGACTAATAGAGGAACATCACTCGCAAAGCACCGGGGCTAATCAATTGCTGCAATTAAATAGTTCAATGTGCGACTGAGACATATGAACAATTAGCTAATTCAATCAATGGTGCAACCTGTAGCTTGATAGTGACTGATCACAAGAATTAAATTCACAAAAAGAAATTAACTTGCAGCAGGTAATCAATGGCCAAA
>JACEFO010001797.1:0-177706 GCA_015342445.1 Digitaria exilis
GTCTGCAGGGACTAGGATATCTGATATGGTTTTGGTTCACGGTTTTGTAGTAGTAGAATAGCTATCCATCGCTTCAATTACAATGGCATCTGAATTTGAGTTACAGGATAATGTCGATAAACACATTATGGCGTTTGTCCGAGGGAATCAAATAAATAGATGGGTGGATCTCAACCAGCAGGACAAGTTGGTGCAGGGTTTGAATCTCACAACAGACCAGTAGATATTCGACTCCAATTCAATAGTACTATTTTCAGTTTAAATCCAAACAATTAGTAACACATTCCGAAGTTCGACATCAAGGGGATATGAATGAAGCATTGGACTGCAAGATAGTTTTTTTAGTAATTTCGAAGTCGTAAATATAGGAAACGCAACCGTATTGGCTGAGAACCGAACTATGTGAAAAATGTGATGAACAAAGAACTCCATATAGTCCACCTATTTGAAAAATATGATGTGCAATGTGTATGTTCCATCCAATTTGCAGATAAAATTCCAGACGTTGCAATCAGTCTCCACACCTGACGTAATAGCAGCTACTGTGCGGAAATATCATTGCAATAATTTGTTTTTTTTAGAAAAAAAGTTTAGGCACACATATTATCCCTGAGAATATATGCCCCGCTCGGTTCCCGGCTGCGTTTCGCCACGCCGTACTTGTGGCGCGCCGAAGATTTGGCGGAGATTTTTAGCACCAAGCTTTGGCGGAAAAAAACTACTTCACCAAAAGCTGTGCACCAAGATTCACTCAACCAAACAGCAGTGACTAAAATTGTGGCTGCTAAACTCGTGGGCGGGCGAGTTGCGTCCAGCAACCAAGCACACCTATATGTTATCTTGGGACACTTATGCAGATTTGAAGAAGAAGAAAAAATGCCAAGAGCAAGAGGGGATTGAAATAAAGGTGAGGAAACAGTGCAAGACAATCATTCAGATATGCTAAGGCCAAAAACTGGAGACATCTACGTCACCCCCACCTTGCTAGCTCTTAACAAAACAACAAGATCACATAAAAGATAAACAATGTGCATAACAATTGACCAACAGTGTTCTGGCTGTTCTCGCCTTTTCAACGAAAAATCAGATACTTGTCATATCACAAGTCACATCAGAAAACAGAAGCTTTGGGTCAATCTGTAATATTCAGGAGCTAATTTGGTGGATGACATCTATGATTACTACACTGTGAAAAAATACTGTGTGTACGCACTTATCGTAGTAGTAGTACCGAGAAAGTAGAACACAGAAGTAACACATGTTCATTTCCTACTCCATTGGTCCATCTGCGTATAGAACTGAAAGACTCGAGAAATCGAAAGTGACTTTGGAGAGAAACTGGCAGACAAACAATTGCTGGCTACCTTTTTCAGCCATTGTCCAAAATGTGGGTCAGGATTAGGGGTTCTTGTTGTCAGGAAAAAGAAAAAGATGTTATTTTCCATTTCCGTGAAATGCGATACTCGCTATCGGAAGAAACTTAGTAGGACTGGAAACCTACAAGTTATCAGTAATGATGGATAAGGAATCTTAATTTCTATTGTGTGATGGACATGTGTTTGGAAATAAAGGCCACGGCACACAAGGTTTGATTGGGATCGATGCTGCCAATCGTGTCTACTAGAAAAGTGGTAGACAAAAGCTCTAAGGATCTGCAGGCGCAAAGGGATGAGATGTAATTTGCTGCATCGAGGGGCTCTTTCGCTTGATGATTCAATCATGAAACTGGGTTATCTAGGGACTGCGCTTTACTTGTAGATGTTAATCTTGGTTGCAAGACGCTCACCAGTTTCCTTAGTGGCCAAGGCAGGTTTAGGAAAGCATGCCTTGTTCTTTTGTAAGGTTTGCTTGGAATCTTGGCAAGAACTTTCTCGTGAACGTGTGTGCATGTTGCTTGAGCGTAGCTCTGTTCCAGTATGAGCTAAAAACTAACTTTGCAGGGGCTAGTCAAAGGTAGTTTGGTGTTTGTACAATCTCTGAGACTGGAAACAAAATTTATTGTGTGCATTTTTTTTTTTTTTCTTTCGAGATATTATAATGCAGTAGCAGCCTTTTTTGTACGTCTATAGACATATCATGTTAACCAAATAAAGAACTGAAGTTATAAACTTATATCAATAGACTGGAGTATCTATATGTCCCTTTCAGGGAAATTTTTCCCCTTCTGATACTAGAACTATAGAAGTATGAAAATGGTGAAGGAAAAAAATTCAATCAATTGATAAAAACACCTGCACTTGGTTTGGAAGCTAGAGGACTTGAATTTGTAAGATATGGCCCATACAGATAGGTTGTACATAGGCCCATATGAGGAGATCCAAGGAATAATCGTGGACTCCAACGATTATTTCCACTTTTTCTTGCGGGTAGTGATAGGGTTGAAAATATCGTGGCTGGTGTGGCGGAGCCTGAAAAGAAAAAAACTGTAGGGGGGCAGCCAAACGATACCATCGGAGTCCGAGGCATGCCAGATCAGCACTGTAGACAACCATGATGCAAAAAAATATCTCTGTGGATGGATAATGGAGTTTCCCTTTTCAATTAAAAATGCAATGCTTAATTTTTTTAAAACAGCTCTAGGTAACAATCACAACACTCAATTAATACATATATATAATTTTTTAAACAAGGAATATATGTTTTGGTCCCTCAACTATTGCCTCATGGACAATTTTGTCCTCAAACTACCAAATAGTCATTTTTAGTCCTTTCAGTTTACTTTAAGACTCACATTCGTACTTGAAATATAGAAAATGGCCATTTTAGGGCTCAAATTAAGGTTACTTTTGGATTCACTTCTCACCGCTAAACTATTGAAGTGGCTACTGTAGTCCTCATTAACATTTTTTTTCAAACTCATCTTCGCTTCTCATGCTATGTTTGCATGCCTCGTTAGCTATGGCACCGCCTATCTTTGAGGCACTGTAGCTCAAATAACCCTAGGAGTACACCACAACAATTCCCTTCCTGCAGTGATCTGCCATCCATCGCTGTCATGCACTCGTAGTGCTTTCGATGTAGGTGACAGTCATGTGTGACATTGATAGTGTGTGCCACCTGCTGTCACTAAAAACCCATTTATGCCAACACAACATATATCCCAACCTCTCTAGCTTGACATGATTCATCTTTCTCTCAACGAAAAAATTTCCACTTTTTTCTTGCGGTAGTGATAGCGTTGAAAAGACATGCAGATGACTTCTAAGTGGGAGGATGAGGTTAAAATAAAAGTTTAAGGACTGAAATATCCATTTCGATAGTTTACGGATGAAAATGTGGTCCGGAAACTAAACTTTTAGTGACTAACCTGATCACTTTTATACTTTACTGACGAAACCGAGCCAAGAAATAACCTTAAGTACTAAAATGGACATTTTGATATTCAGAGACAAAACTGAGCACGTTGATACAATTGGGATCATAAGGGATGAAAATGGCTATTATGCCCTTTATTAACTTTTAAACTTTTAGCTGTTACAACTTACGCAACGAGCTTAACATATGATATGCCAAAGATATCAAATACACAGATGGTATAATGCAACGGCCGTTCCATAGGCTTACAACTGGTTGCTTATTCTGACTGTATGTGCCCCTGTCTGAATAGTACGACGACGAAGAACATATATAATCATGTGAAGCTTCCAATTCTTTGAGGAAGGCATCGGCGTGCTCCTCCATGACACAGACGGAGAACACCACAGTACATCCACTTCCTCTTTGCCCTCTTTGCATGGCGGGCTAATCACGCAGAATGGCAGCGGACTGCTCCGGCTCGCGTAGCCCTCACCTCTTCGCCGGCGTCCCCGTCCCAAAATCCGCTTCATCAAACCCTAGGTTCGCCATGACGACACGTTGAGCGAGTTATACTGATCCGACCAATCTGTCTCCATGTCTATCGACTGCAGCAGGTGATCGTAGCCTTCTCCGTCTTGCTGAACAGCAGGCTTGGGATCTCATCCTTGCACGCTTGATCATCTTGATCAGATCCTGGTGTTGCGTTAGGCCACCTCGCCGCACGTCGCCCATGGACCAGCTGCTGGGTCATGCAGTCTGCTCGCGTAGTACCCGGTCCTTGGCACGAAAATGCGTACGCACAGATGCAGGAAAAAGAGAGCAGCGGACAGTGACGACCGAATCCGAGGTTGGAGGATGGAGGACATGATCGCACGGTGCGACGGCACTGGCGCATAGCACGGGCGACGATGGCCTCGAACATTGTGCAGAAGACGACGTCATCGCCATTGATAGAGTTCTCGAGGAATCGAGCTCTGATGCGGATTGGTTCAAGGTCGAGGGATGGTGATTGACGTGGCAGGTAAGGTCATGGCTCAAGGATCTTGACGAGCTGCATTAGAGCAGTGAAGCGATGGTGGGAGGTTTGGGAGTGAATCGTCGGACCTCACCGGAGGTGATGGACGGGCGACGGCGACCGGCGAGCGAGCTCGCCGACGGCCTGCAAGAACTGGGCCATGCCGGTGCCGTCGGCGATGCCGTGGCTCCACGTCACCCCGAGGACGAACCCTCCGCATGAGAACTCTGTCACCTGCATCAGCAGCAGAGGGTCAGTTGGGCCGCACCGATCGCCCAGGTAGAAGACGACGAGCTCGTCGAGCAGAATCGTCGTCGTCGTCTTCGTCTCGATTGCGCCGCCGCGGTCGATGAACTTGGCGTCCTTGAGGGCGCAGTCGGCGGAGGCGGCGACGAAGGCGACACCCTCCGCCATTGCAGAGGGATGTGGAGCTCGTCATCGTCGTCGTCGATGGCGACGATACGGCCGGCGATGGGGTAGTAGTGACGAGAGCTTGGGACAATGCTATCTTGATGGTCTCGGCGGCGTCGTGGAGTGGGTGATCGAACACGAGCAGTGCTGTGGCTGCTCTGTCGATGAGGTCCACGTCGAAAGAGGAGAGTTTCATGGTGGTGGCGTTCGTGGTCTTCTTCACCCGGCTCCGATGGCCTCACGACCACCGGCGAGGTCTTCTTCACCACAACGCTCATTGTCATGTTGTGATTATTAGTGTTTGATTGTATATATGTTCTGATTATGCATCTGGGCTTCCAGCCCTCCATAGTTTATATACAGGTTGGGTGGAAGGGATCCAGCGATGGATCGGATCGGACCTGTCACTGTACTGCTTTATCTGACCTAATTTGTTACTGCCCTAGTGCCCTTTGATTACAATTAAACCAGCCTTTGCTAATTCGCGTGCCCACTCCCGAAGGCTTCTGGTGGTCTCTAACTTTCTAATTTTGAAAGTCC
The DNA here is from genome assembly GCA_015342445.1 of Digitaria exilis. Taxonomy (NCBI): domain Eukaryota; kingdom Viridiplantae; phylum Streptophyta; class Magnoliopsida; order Poales; family Poaceae; genus Digitaria; species Digitaria exilis. The sequence continues at coordinate 5,264 of JACEFO010001797.1, forward strand.
CGTAATTTTCCGTTTTTGGAATAGCGACTTATATAGCTGGTAAGTTTTGTAACTTCATCAACATAAAGGTACTTAAAAAAACTAATCTACGATGATCGACGAGTCGTCTAAGCAGTAAAGTAAGGCATTATATTAGGATACGTTACGCGCATGTAGTCCAGTCATCCAGTCACCGTATTATTACCTTTTCGTATCAGCAAAGTATATTGTTTCGAACTAATAGTTTTGAGAAGGGTCGTACATACGCGTACGACTACCGTACTAGTATGTTTTCTGATGAGGTCCAGTCAAAGCAGCTGATCATGCATTATTTGTTACCTACTTTATTAGAGTGTACGGTAAACAAAGAAAAAACAGACTGAGAAAACCGGTGATCAGCACAAGCAATAATGATCTAAGTATCTAACTGAATACATATATTCCATTTCTAACTATTGCATTGAAGTACAATAGTTCGTATTTCAGAGTGTATACATATTTCAAATGCTAAAGTTTTGGTCCAATTTAGCTGCGTGCTAAAAAGCATAAAGCATGACGACCTGATCTCCTAGAACTTGGGCGACTCAAATGCCCACAACACAATTTGTTTTCCTTTAACTAATTGCAGTGATGAAAGATTATATATAAAACTGATAGACTAGAGGAAGAGATGAGCAGAGGCAGTCATATATTCCATTCAACGGCTGACTGCAGACGTGCCAGATAGCTTTCACGAGACATTAGTGATTTGACTGGTATACCAAAAATCAATCTTTGGGATGCTATAAGGAGAGAATATTGTGTGTTACATAGTTCCAGAATATGTTGTTTGATCGAACAATCTTTTGTTGCTAATATTGATCTTTCTGAATTGGAGGAGCCTTCCACACATGAGGAAATTGATCACGTGGTGGCTTCACTTACCATTGGACAAGTCACCAGGTCCTGATGCGTTCAATACAGATTTGGCAGAAAGATGTTGGCCAATAATAAGCATGATTTTTATGAGTTGTCACATGCTTTTCATAGAGAGGGACTTTGACTGCAGAGCATTAATGGTTCCTATATCACTCTCATTCCAAAATTGGATGACCCATCAAATGCATCACACATTCACACCTTAGGCCAATTTCCCTTCTAATATTTATGTTAAGATTATCACCAAACTGTTGGCTGACAGATTGCAAAAGGGTGATAATCCCACTGGTTCACAAAAAACAGTTATGGCTTCATTCAACACCGAACTATCTAGGTCTGCCTTGCGTGGGCTTTGAATATTTGCATCTATGTCATACATCTAAGAAAGAGATTGTGATACTGAAGTTGGACTTTGAAAATTAAAAGGTTTTGACAAGATTGAAGCATCACGCTATGCTGAAAATAATGAAACAAAAGGGTTTGGTAACACTTGGCTTTCTTAGGTGAGATTGATTTTCTCATCAGGGACACCTTCTGTGTTGTTAAATGGTGTCCATGGTAAGACCTCGTCTCTCACCACACCAAAGCACATGTCTAAGGCCCGGCCCAGGGTCGTTGGTCGTCTCATATAGGCTGCGGTGCCTCTGTGTAAGGTGGGGTTCGAGGGTTTTCTCAAGAAGGTCTTCTTAGCAAATACTCGTGGGTTGCTTTGCCCAACAACAACAAACCCCCCCCCCCCCCGGCTGAGTTTTTTAAAAACAAATAATGAAGCACTACTTTTGAAGTATTGCGATAAAATTATATAACAGAGCTGATATTCCTTGGGTACACTTGGTTTGGGAGAAGCATTATGCTAATTGGAAAATTACCGAGTCATATTAAAAGGGGATCTTTTTGGTGGAGAGATATTTTGTAAATTCTGGATCCGTTCAAGGGCCTTTCTGTGATTGCTTTGCAGGATGGGAGAACCTACACTTTATGGTATGATCGCTGGGCAGGACTAGTTCCAAGTCAAGCCTATCTAGAACTTTCTCTTTTGCAAAGAGGAAATCAGTCACCATTCACGAGGCTAAACAGATGGATAATCTAGAGCAACTCTTTCATTGCCTTTGTCAGAACCAGCGTACCTCCAGTTGCATGATTTGCTAAGCATGCTTGAAGACTGCTAATTCAGAGAATTAGGGTGTGTGGTCCTATACCTTGGGTAGCCATCTATTTTCTGCTTCCAAAGCCTACAAAAATCTGATTGGCACCTCTCCTATTCACCCATCCTTTTCATGGATTTGGAAATCATCTGTTCAAAATAAGCACAAGGTTTTCTTTTGGTTGTTGCTTAAGGATAGACTAAGTAAAAGAGGGCTTTTACACGCAGGAATATGATTTTAGATTATTATAAATGTGTGTTGTGCATGAATTCAATGGAAGATTGGAATGCCCTTTTGCACAACAATGCTAGCAAATGCTTCATTTGCATATATCATCCCCAAACAGCCCTTTTCAATCGCTCATGGACATGAAAGCACGGCTTAATGTATCTTTCTCCATGGACATCATCATTATTATGAGCTAGGCAATTTGGATGGTTAGAAATGACATCATTTTTAGAGGAATTCAGTCAAGTTTGCAGAGAACATTTCAACAAGGAATTTGCTCTAGTCATAATAAGAGCAAAGTGAAATCTCCCTGAAGTTATGTCTTCATGGCTAAACCACACGATGTAACCTTCATGATTTATTTTGCTTCTTTTTGTTTTCTATTTTTAGGTCAAAAAATTTAGAAACAACAGTTAAATAATGCAAGGTGTTTGTCCGTGCTTCCATCAGTTCACCCAAGAAGGGGCACACATGTGGGAGTATTTTATTATTCTATGCAGGCTCCACAAACAGGTGTTCATATATACTACCAGAGCGGAACGCTGGTTTTGTTCGAACTTTTGTGGTCATAATGAACCGAGCCAGGATTAATTAGAAATGCCCTGCCAATATATTCAGGGGCTAGCTAGCAAGGCAGTTAGGCCTGTCACAACTAAGATATACAGAAACTAGCTATTTGGTGTTGATCATGAAACGACTTTGCATGCCATGCATGCATGTTCTTTCTCTCCACGTTCACGTACAGGGATGGATGAGTAGCAGAGTGTAGTGTATTCACTAAAGTCCCTGCGTACGAAACATCACTCTAGCTAGTACTCCATCCCTAACAGAGAAAGATGCATGCCGTTGTTGCTGTAGTCGTGGTGCACGGCAACAACGCGTGACCGCCGGCCGCCGCCAGACGAGTCGTGGAGGGCCGTCTTTCTTGATTCAACCGTACGTAATGCCAGCACAGCATTCAAATTGAACTCATCGCTATCGGATCGGCTTCAAAAACGCTCCGGAGATACGGCGGCGATCCTCCTCGTCCGAACGTCCTCGCGCACGACACTTCGTACTGTACTACATACTGTACGTGTCGTCGGTTTCCAACCTGTGCGCGCGCCATGGCGACCGCCCACACCTAGCCCTAGCCACCCGCCCGCCCGTCCAGCCCGCCAGAGAAGAAACCTTACGTACGTACTACCCCAATGCAAAGGACCGAGAGTGATTTCTAGCTTTTTTTTTACGGTGCCTTACTGTTAGAAAGGATTAGCATATAGAGATCAGAGTTGACCAGCCAGTTGAGGGAACACGTGTACATTGTGCCGCGCGTGAGAGGTGATGACGCCTCGGCCTCGTCGCCTTTGCCAAGGTAGATCGATCGAGAGGGTCAGAGGACATATATACATGGTGGTCACATGCATTCGATTCGCGGCAATCCATGGTCCCGGTCCCCGGCGACAGTCAGAGCATTGACTGATGAGATCATCCCCGATCAGCCGCCGGCGCCGGCGTGTCCAAGAGATGAGAGCACCTTCGTCGTCGCCGACCACGAGCACGCTCAGCTGGGGAATGGACCTCCCAATTAAGTCCCAAGCACGCGGCAAGGTACTAAGTTAGGTACTTCGAGTAGGCGCCGAATTTGAAAACAGAGGGTCGCCCGTCGCCATCGTTGCATACTTTGCATGCATGCATGTACGCTGTCACCCGTACGTCAAGAGCAAATTAATGTTAAACAACACCAAGGTACCAATATGCATTTTAACATGCCCCGCACGATTTGCATTGGGATTCGCCGGCGTCGCCTGCACCAACGCAAGGGGGCAAGGTGGGCCGCGCGGGTCCGTACCACGCGCTTAATTGATCTTGCTATCTCCGCTCGCTATAGCGAAAGCATCCGCTGGTTTAGCGGATGGTTACCAGTACGCCGGTGCAGCGATTTTACGCCGACATACGTACTGGAGGAACACATACCGGTCGCCGGTGCAGACAGCCTAATGCACAAGTGGATAACGAAGTGAAGGTGGATGGATTAGTGTATTGGTTAGAATTTTTTTGTAGTGCAAACCATCCGCCTATCCGGCCAGATTCTCGAGTGTCGGGTTTTTGGCACTGCCACTAGTGTGGTCAACTTCCTTTTTTTTTTTGAGGGGGAACTTCCTCTTCTAATTGAGAGGCATCAAACAAGAAGATAGATAAATTGTTTTTTTATGGAATGGCAAATGCTTTGCCGTAAATTTTATTAGAAGAAGATAGATAAATTGTGAGCTTAAAAGAAAATATCAAAGCCCATAAAAGGGAAGGAAGCCCACCCGGCGCGGCACGCAGAACAAAAGAAGCACACGGCCCAAAAGGAAACCAGCCCACAACTTATAATGGATTGAGCAAAGAAAAATAGGTGCTAAATAAATTAGCCCAACAAAAGGCACACCATAAGATACGCCCACGCGGCAAAATTCTTTGATACCAGCCCACGCAGCAAAATAGCGTCAAATTGTTTTTGGGTTGCCACCTTTTGTCTTTTGTTTTCTTTGGCTGCCTAGTGGGTGAGAAATCGTTGCAAAGTCCAGCACAATATCTTATCAATCTTCCACAAGATTTTAACTACAGTACCTTTCTTTCTAAGAATCCATGGGCCTGTTCGGCTGGCTGGCGCTGGCTGCAGAGCAGCCAGCCGAACAGGGCGCATGTTGTAGGCAGATAAGTGGTTAGGATGAGATAAGAGAGTAAGGTAATTATAAATATTATACGTTCCACAAACCAATCATGCATAATACATATTATGTACTCGATCTCCGTAAGGTAATGATTTAGCCTAAGACGTTTATTTAGGATTCGACCTTCAACTGGCATGATAGTTCAATTTTCAATCTTGAATTACAAAATCGGATATGAAAGATCATCCCATAGTTGAAACTGGACAAATTTTTAGAAATATTTTGGTACTATTTTCATATTTTCCTAGTTTAAAATAAACTATTATGATTTTTATATTAAATCACAATCCTATTGTTTTTTAGAAAATATATAAATGCACTTTTAAACCACCGAAAGGGTCCATGTCCTCTTGTTTGAATAGTTGAATGGTTATTTGTGTCTAGGTTTCTATTTACGGGTTGAAAATTAGACTTTATATATCGATAATTGGATGTTGTATATAGGACATTTCCCCTGTTGAATTAGTTGTATAAAATTAACGACTCTTTCATGTCTCATTTGAGGAATGCATGTATCCCGTTGAGGCCTTGTTCGGTTGGAAGGGATTCGGCCGTTGGGAGGTATTAAATCCCTTACAAGTCAAAATCGTTCTCAATCTCCTAATCCCTTTGGGAAGGGAATTAAAGGCATGAAGGGGAATAGTTTACTCGCTCCATCCTCTGGGTCGCCAATGATGGTTGATGAAACTTCCCATCTCCGGCGGTTCATGAAATCGGCATGCCACTAACCTCAGTTGGATGCACTAACTCGATGATGTTCTCCAGCTAGCAAACGAAGCATAAGGCGCGATTGCGTGCATTCCCAAACCTGACCCGTTGATGCAAATTTCTTGGAAGATTAGCTGGGATCTTGACCCCATCGTGCACGCAAGTCAGCAAATGGTGAAGTCTGCGAGTGTGGCACATGCATGGTGACCATATCGATCGTTATCTCTTCATTGGCAGGTGCGGCACGGCTCACATGCATGGTGGATATCACAGAGACTCCAAAAGTTTCGGGATTTGGTGGCCGAGACATGATGCTGTTCCTGAACTGTGAGGATCTGCAAATTAATTCGGGTGATATATGGATGCAATTATGCAAAGGTGTTAGGGGTGTTATATGCAGCAACCTATAGTCGAGAGGAGTGTCCTGGTCCGTCAGAGGAAGAGTCTTGTGTGTTCAAGACTTCTCATTTAATTATACCATTTATTTGTTAACAAAAGTTGTCTAACACTGCAAATGATGTACTGTAAGTAAACACGGAACACTCCATTTAGATCCTATTCTTTTGTGGGACCAAACTGGGCGACCAGAGGGGGTGAATGGGAGCACGATAAAAATTCTTCCGATGAAGAACTTGACCTATGTCCCGATAGCCACCCGAAACACCTCTGTTCTAATCGTCAAGGTGACACAAGTCAACTAGTGACAAGCTCACCATAGGAACGACTAGAAAATCTCGCAACAAAGCGGGTTCTCCAATCATGCGGAAGCGATACAAATTAGACAATAGAGAACCACTCGCAAAGCACCGGGGCTAATCAATTGCTCAATTAAATAGTTCAATTGCCGACTGAGAACATATGAACAATTAGCTAATTCAATCAATGGTGCAACTGTAGCTTGATAGTGACTGATCACAAGAATTAAATTCACAAAAGAAATTAACTTGCAGCAGGTAATCAATGGCCAAAACAATATTGAGACATGTCAAATAATATGCAGGACATAATACAAATGCTCAAGTTCATTGAATACACAACTGCCAAATTAGTTCTCAGGCTCCAGATCGAACAAGCAAGCAACAACTAATTAATTAGGCTAACAATAGAATTACTGTTGCATGAAAGTGACATTTCACGAGTGAGATCACCTGACAGTTGGTTCCAATGCCACACGAACAAACCTGTTGCTTCACCTGCTACTGCTCCGGCTTGCACGTTGCTGCTGACCGACTGCGTCGAGCTGCTGGCCTGCTCGCTGCTTGGCCCGTGCGTCAGCTTCCCTGCTTGTGGTGCCGCTGCTCCTGCGTGACGAGTGGGCCGTTGGCCTGCTCGAGCGAGCCAACCTGCTGCCTGAGCCGTGCGAGCTGGGCTGCCACGCCCACGAGACAACGAGCCAGCAAGCCGCCTGCACCACGCGCGCTGCTGGGCCTCGCGTGCCGCGCGCCCCGTAGGATTCTTGCTCGCGCGTGCGCTCGTCCTCGACCGACCCTGCAAAAACGAGTGACGAACAGAACAGGAAGACCAAGAACACGAGCTAACTTCTAACCCAAATTACTCGGTGAATACTCGACGATGTGAACCAAAACTCCAGATAAAGATGCGCACCAACATCCTCTAACAGATCTAGGAAAGGATTTGAAAACGCTCAAGTAAACCTTGCGAATTTGGGGCAAAACCAAAACCCTAACAAATTTGGGAAAACACAAATTGAAGCCAAATCCGTGAGGGATTCGAAGGGGATCACTCAAGATTGCTCACGAGGTTTCTAGCATCACACGCCCCCAACAAATCTCACGAATTTCGCAGCCAAATTGCACGAACGAAAAATCCCAAAAATAGCTCCAAAAATAAACCGAAAATGATAAATTCGGGAGCAAAAGATTAGGCAAAAGATAAATGATTTGATTCACTCCAAAGATTCAGTTACAAGTCAATCCTTACACTAATCCAAACTAGGATGGCTAAAAGCTCAACACAAAGAGCCACTTATCTCTCCCTCTTCCCTCTCTCCGAAAGCTCTCACAAAACAACTAATTAGCCCCTACCACACCAGCCAAAGAGATGGCTGTCCAAACAGTCACTTCACATATATATATATATATACACACCCGGAGAAATGACCAGAATGCCCTTCATGAAGCACACAACACAAATACCCCTCAGGGGTAAAACCGTCTAACATTTTCTCGGTTCATCGGACAGACCTGGTGTCTTCACGACTTCACTTCGCCTCGACGCAAGCTTCGCGATGGTGCCGCGCGTCCTCTGATCCGACGCCGCCCGGCCGCACCGGACTCGCCCCCGGTTTTAAGGCCCAAACCGGAAAACCCTCCACCTGGGTGGTTTGTGGCCAAACCACCGAAACCCTTCCATCCGACGCCGCACGCCGTGACGAAGCCCCGGTTTTGAGGCCCAAACCGGTCAAACCTGCCTCCGTGGTGGTTTTATGGAAAACCCCGAAACCCCTCAGCTAGTCGCCGCACGACTTGCCGAAGCCCCGGTTTTGAGGCCAAACCGGTCAAACCCTCGGTGTTGATGCGTGTCCGGCCTCCGCCAAGTGCCACGACGCCTTTGAGCTCTTTCACGCCTCCGCCGCAATGGCAAGCCTACTCGACGCTCGCCATCGCCATCCTTCTTTACTTGACCGACGCCATCTTCACCATGTACTCTTGCTCGTCCGTGCACCATGCGAGCCGCCCGTGACTCCACTCGGTATCCTCGGGTCCCTCGGCCCAAGCCTACTCGTGTCACCCTTCACCGTCTCGGTCCTTCGGCCTGAACCTTTCGCTTGTCCTCCATGGCCCAAGCCTACTCACGTTCAGCCTTCACCACGGTCCATCAGCATGACCTTTCGCACCTGACCTTCACCACGCACCGTCGACCGCCACGTCGCACCCTACACCTGCGCATAAACAAAAAGGAAAAGGAAAGAAAGGTTTGGTTGGGTTTTGTTGGATATGTGTGCAGACGTTTGCCAGGATGGAAGGTGAGTGCACAGTGCAGGATGAGTCCACGACATCGACGCATATCCTCCTTCTTGTCGGATAATTCAATTCAGAGATGACAAAACGAACGGAAATGCGCAAGGCAGTTGCCATAAATATGACAATGTAGAAAAACCTGCTCTCGAAAACGCTTTGCTTTTTAATTATCAGAAAGAATCTCCCATTTATCACGCACAACTGATGTCACGCATGACGCGATTGACGCCATGCATGCATTTTGTTGAGCAATGGACGCAACTGATGTCACTGCAGCTAGCAAGCCTATCCTTTCCTCTTTGTTGTGCTTTACATCGTGTCGAAGCAGCTGTTACGAAAGGCACGCGCACTGGGAGAAAAAAGGGCAAGAGAAAGAAAAGAAGGGCGAATTGGATCGCACTATAGACATCCTCTGAAACAGTCCAATATGTACCATGCATATACGAGTAAGTGACACACGTTCACACCGACTGAAAATGCTACCGATCGATGCTATAGTATGCTAGTACTGCAGAAGTGCAGAGCAAAAGTGCCAGGGAGCGAGACAGGAAGGCATTCGCATTCGTGCAGCTAGCGCTTCTCGTGTTCCCGGCCGGCAACAATGCATGTCGCAACACAGCAAGCTTCTCTGATTGACTTGAGGCTTGAGACTGGATGAAATCGAGGGAGATAAATTCCACACCGGGAGCCTTGATTGATCGGCTCCAGCTCCGGCGATCGTCAGAAGCCGATGATCTCGTCCGGCACCGTCACGAACCTCGCCCGTTTCTGAAAGCGAAAAGGACCAGAAAAAAGGAAGTCGTTAGTTCAGAACAGAAAAAGGGAAGTCGTCAGTTAACAGTGACGAATAAACTTTCCGCTTTATATCCGGGAACTTTTTGAAAAAGGAAAAAGCGAAAAAAAAAAGGCCTCGCTTTGGTTTGCCGGTGCTGCAAATTTGTGTGTGTTGGTTGACTCTGCAGCAGCCGTCCTGGGTGCGTTGCTTCAAGTGAAAGAGGTCTCTTTCCCTCGCCGAAAGGGAAATGCATTCCCTGCCGGCCCCCAGTTTTTACATGCATGATTGTCCGGCCCCGGCTGGCCTAACCGACAAAGGCAGCAGTACTTACCAGGTAAATGATGGTGAGATGCATGCTAATTAATCACTAATTTACAGTACAAAATCTTTATTATCTTTTAAAAATTGAGCTAAATGGTCAATTGTCAACGGAGCAACGCGGAGAAAATGCGTGGTAATAAGCTTGCTAGTGTGTGAATGCGTGATGCGTCCATTCATGTGAGATGTCGATGGGGCACGAGACCTGTCCCCGGGTGGCAACTTGACATAGATGAGGCATCGGCTATCGATCATATATTCCTATATAACAATAGGAATCCATGCGGCCATGCATGATAGCAGTACACGTTGGTACTAGTATATATAATCTGGCTACTATCTGCCGCATGTCAACGGATCGGAGCCAAGCCAAGGGCTAAGGCTAGCTGTTGGGTCGAGTCCACGCGGCTGCAATCAAACCAAACCCTCCCCGATCGAGATATTAGTAGGACGAGCAGGTAGCTAGCCACCTCGATGTGTACCTAGATTAGTACTACTGGCGTACTGATGCTGATGTGGTTTCCGAATCCAAAGCACATGGGCAGCGGCATCGTATTATCGTCGGTACAAAATACCATACCATACTAGGACAGAGCATGCAGTAATATGGTCTTGTTTAGATGTGAAAATTGGTGGAAAGTTGAAGATGTGAATAATGCACTAGTAATCATGTCTGTGAGAGAAAATGTGACTCGATGTGACTGGAAAGTTGGCGAACTAAACAAGGCCTATACTAACTAACTGGCTGCTCTCGTTTGACCTTCAGCTGCATGCATGCTTACTAATAATTCGTGTCTAAATGCATATGCCATTGACTTGCTCTTAATTAATGTAAATGCATATGCGTTGGAGATCAGATGGAGGAGCACTTGACATCTTGTAGTATTACCCCGGCCCGTAATGAATTGGACAGCGCCCCATCAGGCACCCGCACCTAACTGGTAGTAGACTGCCTAGGCCGATTACCGGCACCCCATGCTACCTGTCCTCGTCACCACATGCATGGCCACATCGATGCATCGCCCCAACCGTTCTGCTGCTACCACGGCGCGAGCGACATGTACGCCTCTTGCATTCCCTATCCTTTCCCTGCCATTTCTCTTGCAAGGAAGACGACGAGCACCCAACCACGTGAGGGGAGGAAGCAGGGGGAAAAAATACTCTACTGTGCTAGTCCTACTCTGCTTCTATCCCAATGGGACGCGTGGCACCGCGCGAGACGTCGATGTGGGACGATGGGCGTGATGAGTTTTTTTTTTTTATTTCCAAAGTTTCACTAGCGACTTCGTTATAGAGGACAAAAGCGGAGATGATTAGTTAGTTAGCATGACACGTCATTAGCTGCTGCCTAGCTAATCATAGATACTAGCATCCTGCTTGCTTTCAATATATTGATTGAAAGAATTGATGGCGTTGTTTTGGAGCTTTCGTTGTACTGTAGTGCCCCCGTATTGTTTGGATGGCGCCGTTACACAGCTCCATCACATGTTAATTCGCATCTTCTCAACTCTCAAGTAGTAGTACCATTCGTCTATTGCATCCAAACTAGCTTGGAAATTACCTTGTACTTATAACCGTGCGGGGAATAACAGGATGCCAGAAAAAAATGTTGTTAATTAAGCTGGTTCAATTCAAGTTTATTTGCAGCGGCGGCGAACATCATCGAAACAGAGATCGAATAATTTGGAGAGAAATGCGAAGTAAACGAGATCGACGACGCACCTCTTTCTTGCCGGCGGTGGCCGTGGCGGTGGCGTTGTTCTTGCTGTCCGCCTTGCCACGCGGCGGCGCAATCGCCGGCGGCGGAGGCACGACGAGGGGCGTGCCGGGGGCGGATCGGTGGCGGCGCTGGTCCCTCGCGACGCAGAGCTCCATGATCCGCTCGGCTGCTTCAGCGGCGTCACGGCTCTCCTCCACGAGCCGCTGGACATCAGCCTTCGGTAGCCTCACCCGGAGCCGCACGGCGCCGCCCTCGCCGGCCTCCGGCGTCTTCTCCGCCGCCGACGCCATTAGCATCGCCACCGGCGACGAGGCGACGTCGGAGGCGGAGCGGCGGGCGAGCATGAGGCTCTCGAGCCGCTCGCCGGCGCCGGCGTGGTAGGTGAGGGCGCCGGACCACGACCGCTGCGGCGCGGCGGCGGCGCGGGGACGCCGGGGAAGGTGGACGAGGAAATAGAGCTTGCCCGGCTTGAGCGGCGCGTCGGGGTCGAGTGGCCGCGCGCGGACGCCGAGGCGGCGGACCTCCTCTGATTCCAGGAGGTGGTGGCCCGGGTGGTCACGCAGCGCGTCGCACGCCGCCGCCGGCGGGCGGTACTTGTACGTGGCCCCGTCCACCGTCATCACCCGCGCCCTCCGCCGCTTCCCGCCGATGGAGTTGCCCATGGATATATATATATATATGTATATATGTATATATACTAATCCTGATCAAAGAACGCGGTTTGGCTAAGCTGAACAATGTCGAGCGCGATCGACGCCGGGAGGCAACACGCACGTAGTGAGCTTCGTTTGCGAGGTCGAGGTCAGGGGGCAAGCTAGCTAGTAGGCGAGGAAGGAAGAAATAAGGATGGAGGGAGCACACATACAGTGAGGTTGGGATGCATATATATAAATAATAAATAGAAAGGGCGCGTGTGGTGTGGCCATGTGGTCAAATCTTATACTACGAGCTGTGAGTTGTATCTGAACACATGTTTTGTGTAATCGCTTGCTAATCCATGATGTCCTTATTAACTACTTAACTAGTAAGCCATCGTACGTGTCGTGTGGTGGTAACGCTACGCTCGATCGCCATCCGTGGACAGTGGCCGTGTGGGGAATGCAACTAGGCCGGCCCCATGCATGTGAGGATCGGAGGAAATTGGTGGCCATCTTTCACCGATCGCCGGCCATGTGCTGCGTGCTGTACGACGTGACTGATCTCCGATGAGGTTGATATGTACTAGCAAATCGCAGTGCCCTTGTTAGTAGATCGGGCAGGCAGGGCAATGAAATTCGGATAAACTCATCAACACCCATCCGTCCGAGGCTCCGAGCGCACGTACTATACGTAACGCCGACGCACTGCTGACACAAAACCTTGGCGCGCTGGGATGGATCGGCCGGTCTACGCACGCTATGATGACACGCACAGCGTGGAGTCCTCAACTGTGTCTTGTCCCGTTCAGTTCAGGTCCGTATCATCGGGTGGCGACATGCATGTTCTGTTATCAGGCGAGCTAGGCAGCGAGAAGGGAGCCAGCAATGACGAACAAAGCGGGGCCGGATCGATGCGGACACACGGGCGGGGCTGCGGCGATCACGGGCATCTCTCGCCCGTGACTAGCGGCGGCTTGAAGAAAATTAAGATTGGTCACTAGGCGAGGAAGAAACGTACAGGCAGCTTCCTTCCGCACGGGACACTCCTGCCCGAAGTGCTCTCTTGTCTGGTTGCGCGCGCTACGGACGGGCCACCTGGCGCGACAGGCCGGGCGTGCCACCCGCCATGGATGCACTGTCCTCTCTAACAACTGCAGGCGGTCTGCGTGCAGAATCGCACGGCTTGACACGGAACGGACGCTGGGCCGTGTTGAGTTCTAAAAGTATTTTTTACTTTCTATTCACCCCCTCACAGAATATACATAAAAAAATTTTTCTAACCTCATCTAAACACGCCCCGGTGGTGGTCGTCGCGTTGCGCTGATCGACGGAGACGATGAAAACAGTGGGCGACCTTGTTTGGCTGTTTGAATTGATCGGCCGGGTGGTCGCGCCTGCGTGGCCGGCCTGGCCGTGTCTACCTGACCCATCATCGGCCGACCGGACCGGCCGGCCTTCTGCTCATCAGTACCTTCCTGCCTGCATAATGCTGCCGTACTGTACGTGGGACGTGGCACGGCCAGACGAGCTCCGGCGATGCCCGGTCGGTTAGGTTCGCGTGCGCGTGCGCGTGCGGTTGGAGTTGGACCGAGGCGCGCGACGCGATCGAAGGCGGCGAGCCCACCCACCGACCGAAAGACCGACCGCCACGATGAGCTTCAGACAATGCTTCCCTCTAAAAGAAAAAATAACGAAAAAGAACAAGATCTTTGGCTGATCTCTCTCGCCCTGATGTACAGTAGCGGGTGTGCGTGCGGGGAAGGAGGGTGCGTGCATCATCATCGTGGTCGTGTCGTGTGGTGTGGCGAAGTCGGCCGCCAAGGCCTGGGTATCTTTATTGCACTGTTGGCCGGTGAGTCGGCCACGTCGCTCCCAGCCCCCCCGCCCCCCCCCCCCCCCCCCGGTGCTGGTGGTGCTCCAGGGAGCCACGTGTGTGCGTGTGCGTGCCTCGGATCCGTACCGGCCTCGTGCCTGCCTGGACACGCGGCGGGTACGGTATCAGAGGTGCTAGTTCAGTGGCGTTTCCCGGCCATTCTCATCAAGGCGGCGGGCCACGGCCCTTGCGCTCGAGCCTCCGTCGGGACCGGGCCGCATGCCACCGTGGACTCCTCCCGTGCGAGGCGAGGCAGGACCCAATCGACCATGAGCCCACCTCCCGTATGGGCCGTGCAGTGTTGGGGGCGACGACGGCTCGGCATCTTATTTGGACTCGGTTGGTTCATGGGCTTTTCCTCATTCGTGTACGTACAGCTATGCATATGGGCCTAGTAAGGCTTCTTACAATGTAGTAAAGAGTAAAGCTTTAAACCTGCCTGCCTGCCCAACACTCAACAAACGTTAAGAGCAAGGTTAGTGGTTTCGCCCGCCCGCCGGCTCCAACAAGTCCACGTCATTGTCCGGTGGTGGCAGATTTGCTGCTATTTAATGCAGGACAGGAAGCATAGCGAATGGGAGCCTTCGCAGTGTCTCTCAGCCCGCTCAAGCGAGCGCCCGCTTCACTCGCTCTCTAGTTTTCTCTCCTTTCCGCGTCGATCTTGCCTGCTTTGTGTCGGTTATAATACTTGCTCTAAGCAAGTAACTGGCACGCAGATTAGACTTACAATGTCAACTCATGCAGGTTGACCAAGCAACTAGCATCATCCAGAGCGAGTCTTTCTTTCGAGCCAAAGTCCACCTTCACCAACAAACACATGAGCAAACACAAAACAATGTCGGAGAAGTCCACAATGATTTAATTCGAGACCAGTCGATTCGATGTAACATCACTCATCAGGGGTGAGTGGATTTACAATTTTAGGACCGGGGAAGGGGAGGGGGAGGTGGGGTTCAATTTCCTCTTCTTATTTCAGTTCTCTTTCACTTCCTCTTCATCCGTAGCTAAACATTGTTTGTGGGGTTTCTAAAACAAAACAAAAAAAACATTGTCGGTGGGCTTTCGGCAGCTCCATAGGCTGCATGGGTTAGGGCTCTAGGCCTTCTCCCTACTTCTCAGCCCACTAACACGAATGGCCGAAACAATATCTATCGTCCATATTAGGGGTGGATATCGAGCTAGCTCGGCTCGTTATAGCTCGGCTCGGTTCAGCTCGTTATTATAACGAGCTGGCTCGGCTCGGCTCGTTATCACAACGAGCTAGAAGTCCAGCTTGGCTCAGTTCGTTTGCCAGCTCGAGCTGGCTCGTTTAGCTCGTGAGCCAGCTCGATAACCTGATATGCAGTAAACTAGTAATGAATAAAAGTACAACATTGCACTAAACCAATGGGTAATGCCGTAATGGACATGACTCAAATGACAGGTCACAAACTCACAAGAACAAAAGCATCGACATAGCACATTAGCACACGACACATCACACATGTGCTCTTGAATAAATTACAGAAGTCATCCAAATTTGAACATATCCAGCAAGGTTTAGGTTTAAAGTATCCACTAGCCAGTGGGACAATAGGAGTTCAGTGTTCAGGCAATCAAGCCAATAAGAGTTTAGAGTTCAGAGTTCAGGACATCACATTATCACGTAATTAAAAAACATGTCAGCTCCATCAAGTTCACAGAATCACATCAAAGCCAAATTCTTGCCCAGTCACCAATGCTTCACGTGTCCTCTCCATCTCTTGACTCTCATCTCAAGCCTCTCCTACAGTCCTACGTCCTACCTCCCCTAGTCCCCTGTCATCTACTCTCTGATGATAGGCAAAAGAAGACTGCAACTAAAAAAGGGGCAAAGAAATTGTATCACATATATATTAATATATAGAAGAAATCTGGACAGCACATCGTATTTATAAGACAGCACACTTACACTTTACTAATTGCTTGCCACCACACATTTTGGAAATTCGATTAATTCTATGTCACCATCATCACCTTTCCCCTGAGAAAACAATCCAAATGAGCATCATATGGTAAAATATTCAAGTAAAGCCTGCAAAAAAAAAGCCCAAATACCATATATTTACATACCACAACAATAGGAGAGTCTTTAGAACCCCGTATCCAGCTAGAGGCACAAACTAAAGCCTGGACAGTATCCGGCCTCAAAGAACTCCTATAATCATCAAGAATTCGACCTGATGTGCTGAAAGTTGACTCAGAAGATACACTGCTAGCTGGAATTGCAAGGAATCTCTTTGCCATACTAGACACCACAGGGAATCTATGAGCATTCACCTTCCAATAATTAAGCAAGTCAAAAGTATTGTCATTGGTGGAGATATTTGGTTCATCTAAATATATGAGCAACTCAGATTTTGAACATTCTGTAGCATTAGATTCTAGAAAGGATTGGAATCCACTTGGAACAATAGAAGCCAATGAACTACATGTATCCTTTGAAGATGGTGTTGTTTGAGCGTTGCTTGTGTTAGTCTCACCCATCTTGTTGCGATGCATTAGATCATATTTCCTGTACAACCTTTCTAACTCCTTTTCTATCTCATCTATCTCTCTCTGCTGCCTAAGGGAGTCATAAATCCGAGCAAAACACCATTTGATGTACCTCATCTTGAACCTAGGGTCAAGAATAGTAGCAATAACCATGACATTGTTTCTCTCCTCCCAATATTTGTCAAATTTTTCCAACATTGCATCAGCCATACTCATCATATATGCATCTCCAGACCCTTGTGCCCCCTTCAATGCAATCTTAGCTTTCACTATGTAAGGATAAAATACATTTGCAGTGGGGTAGGTTGATGCTGAAAATGCTTTGGTTGCTTCTGCCATTGTTCCCAATATTGGTTTGATTTTGTCATACATTTGCCACTGAGTTTGTGTAGGATTCCATTCATAGTTGTTGTCTACTTCATAATAGTAACCAAATGCCTCTTTGTAACCATAACAAGAATCTACCATTCTATAGGTCGAATTCCACCTTGTTTTGACATCTAGACAAAGCCCATTTCCTACTTCAATAGAATACTTATTGCAAACCTCCATGAATTTGTACATCCGAGATGGAGACCTCTTAAAATATTTTACTGTGTTCCTAAGGTCAGTTAACAGAGAGTCTATTGGCTGCAGTCCATCATTAACAACCAGGTTGACAATATGCGCAGCACAACGAACATGGAAATACATAGGTTCAAAACAATTATTCTTTCTAGCAAGCAGCTTGGCCTTCAAATTTGTGATAGCACCATCATTATTGGAAGCATTGTCAAGAGTGACTGTCATAATCTTATCCTCTATTTTCCATTCTACCAAGCACTCAAAAACAGCCTGAGCTATGACAATACCGGTGTGGGGAGGATCCAACTCGACAAAGTTAAGCACACGGCATTGCAAAACCCAATCAGCATCTATGTAATGTGCCACCAAACACATGTACTGGATATTTTGATTAGATGTCCATAAATCAGTAGTTAAACTTATCGAATCGACCTCTTTAAGACTCTTCTTGAGTAGTTCTTTCTCAGATTCATAAACCTTCATGCATTCTTTTTTAATAGTCTTCCTACCAATATGTTCATAGTTGTTGTTCATCCATGACATCAATATATTAAACCATTTGTGCTCTACCATCCTAAATGAGTATTCATGGACAATTATCATCTTGGCAATCAATAGTCTAGTATGATCATGGTCGTATTCTGTTGGATTAACAATAATAGACCCGGCATCTGCAGAAAAGGTGAGTGTACCTTGTGCAAGTTCAGCTTTAGCCTTAGCTAGCTTGTTCAAATATTGTGTGCACTTGTCCAGGTGTCTGTTCAGCTGAGAAGTAGTCCCCCCTGGATGGTAAATATAACTTTTATGACAAAACAAGCACTTGGCCTTTGTCACTGAAACCCCAAATTTTTTCTTTGATGGAACAGTGATCTCCTTAAAATGCTTCCAACAATCAGCACGCTTTCCTCTCTTGGCCTTGGATGCAGACTGAGTACCAGGCTTAGATCTCTTTTGTCCTTTCTTTGTCTTCTGAGTTTGTGACACATCTCCATCCCTCTCCTCAGTTCCATTTCCACCATCAGCTGAAGGTTCACTCATGGATAATTCATCAGCATGGTCAAAGCTATTCTCATCATCATCACCATCCTCCTCTGCCTCCTCATCCTGTTCCTCCTCTGCCTCCTGCTCCAGAATTTCTACAACCTACAATAAAGTACATCAATTGCATTATTATGGTTTTAGTTTACAGTCCTTTATCAACAAAGAATGACTTTAATTTTTGACAGTCACAAAATTACACAAACCTTATCTTTGTCTTTGTGTACGGATATGGAGGCTGCAGCAGAAGCAGACGCCAATGGAGTCGGGGTAGGAGATCGGTCGGTTGCAGATATGCTACCTTCGCCATGGCGCTTTGTGCTGCGCTTGTTCCTGCTTCTTGAATCGGAGCTTCGAGGCGGCCGCGGGCGTTCTTGCTTGTTCTCCATGGACGGAGCTGCAGGGTTATTCTACAACTGTCAGCAAAACAATTAAGTTCTCACTCAAAATCAGTTTTTCAGATGTCGATCAATTACGACATCGAAGACACTCATGAAACTACACAATGCACAGTATGAAATAAAGGCAGATCCTGAAAAAGATCAATACTAACCAACTATAATTCAACCATAATTCAACCATAATAATGTCTAATCATCACTGCAAGGTTATTCTACAGTCACCCATAATTCAACCAACAGTACCGCTGCACGGCACATTCAGTAGATCAAACCAAATTCCGACAGCATGATCCCACCATGGTTCAGAGCAATTAGGTAAAACAGCAGTGTTAGTTATGCTCCAGTTTGTCCTAGAAAATGACTCGTGATCAAAAGTCAAAGTCCCCCACGAAATCAAATCCCCTCAGCCCCGGTACAACTAGCTGAGCACCAAATTCTAGCAAAACGGAACGATCACAGCCCAAAGTCAATAGCTAGATCGCAGAAACAAAGGAAGGAGCTAGGGGTCACTCGACCCCAGTCGCCCGCGCGTCGAATTACCTCGTCGGGCGGCAGCCGGAACAGAAGCCTGTACTCCTCGCTCCTGCTCGCGAGCAGCGGGCTCTGCACGATAAAAAAAAACGCACCATGTCAGTCAGACACCAGACGGGAGAGCGGGGAAAGAGCGAGGCGCGCAATTCCGGCGGTGATCGAATCCGCACGCAAGCGCGCGCGGCACCCACCGAGGCGTCAGGGGCGGAGAGCTGGTCTCCGGAGTGGGCGGAGGCCGGGGAGGATCCCCCGGACCTGTCAACGGCGGGCGGCGCCGACGCGAGCCGCCGCGGCGGGGAGGCCGGCGAGGGCGCGGTGGTGGGGGTGTCTGCGGGGCTCGTAGGGGAGGACCGGAGGAGGAGGAGTGGAGGACGGAGGAGAGAGACCCACCGTGGACGTGCCGCCAGTCGCGCCGCCGTCCGCCTGCCGCCCTACCCCCGTATCCTGAACTGAGGGAGATGTGCTAGGGTTTGAGGGAGTGGCCGAGTGAGGCCTCTTTCTTGGGCCGGGCTGTTAGTTTTCTTGGGCCTCTTTTTTACTGCGCCTTTCTAATTCCCTGGCTCGTTACGGCTCGCGAGCAGTTCGCGAGCCAGCTCGAGCTGGCTCGTTATAGGTAGCGAGCTAAAACCTTAGCTCGGCTCGTGATAAATTCCTAACGAGCCGAGCCGAGCCGAGCCGAGCCACTAACGAGCCGAGCCGAGCGAGCTAGCGAGCCACGAGTTTTTTGTCCAGCCCTAGTCCATATGCAACGCCCGCACAACTCTACCCGTGCCAATATATTAATCCTTTTGCGATGCTCGTTTAATTGCCAACTCATAATAAACTACTAGCAGAGACGTATATTAGCCCCTAAACCCTATTCGGGAGCTGGTTCAATTATTACCAAGTTTTTGCATTAGCTAGTAAGGTGTTATCACTCGAACAAAGAAGTTCGAAATTGTATACAAAATCTTATTTACGTTGCACGTTGGGATCCAAATCAAACGCACGGATGAGTATTACCAAGTTATAAGAATCGAGCTGCGGACAATCAGTGCGCTAGGATGAAGTACATGTCGAAGACGACGATAATAGCAGTATGCGACTATGCATGCGTAGTGTTGATGAGCCTGCTGGTCATGTACACGCCCCGGTCTAAATCATTACCTATCGTTTAATAGTCAACGCCTTGTGTTTTGGCATAGCTAAACCTTATTAACAATCTACACATGCTTATCTCCAACATCATCTCCTCGGTGGTCGCATTTTGATATATGACATTGGCTTTATTTCTTTCCCAAGATGCCAGCTCATACTTTGCAGAAAAGTAGGAAAAAAAAATCCAAGTTTGTTGACGTCGAAGATGCATGCACAGACACATTCCAACTCCCAAACAATCTGCGTGCAAGTACACTTCTTCGAAATAGAATCCCGGCCGTGTGACATGCATGCGGTACGCGTACATGAGACGTATTTGGTTCCAACTTCCAACTCTTGATGTCGGTGTCTTGATGTGGGTGGGTGGGTAGAAAAGCACCGGTGAGAAAAACAATTTGTTTTTGGCATAAATATTTTCTAAATATTAATTTTGGTGGGTTTGGCCGACTTCCCACCTCTGTTGACCCTTACAGGTGGGTCCGACGTGAGGGGTAAAATGAGCTTAAATTAGGTAAGAATTGTTTTCAATTTTTTACTACACTTTGATCTCACATCACTATAGGTAGGTTAATTAAGGACGACCGACGACGGCGCAGCTCTCATGCGAGAGTCATCCTTGTTGCCCGTGCATGTTGCCACACGCACGTCGGCGTCCGTCAAAAGGTCCTCTCCTTTGGTGCCTATTTTCCCGCGGTAAAGTCACAGTCATAGCCAAACAAAGCACACCGGCCGGCACCCCCGTGCATGGAGCCATGGACCAATGGCATCGACGACGGCTCTAGCCAGTTGCGCATTCATTTGCGTAGAAAACCCTAGCCTGCACTGCACGTCGGAGACGCAACACCGAGCCGCCGGGTTGGTTCCGCCGCCCTACGTATGTACTCCCCGCCGGGCCGGCCAATATATACTCAGCTTTTGATCGACCAGCAGCCGGATTCATCACCACTTAGATCAATCGACTCAGACACTCAGTCCTCTGCTTGCTATATATATATATATATATATATATATGTATGGCATCTTTATTATATTTGGTAGACGATAATTAAACAATCAACAACTGCTCTTATTAGCTTCTCGTCGTGCAGCTCGTGTAGAACGGTGACGACACGGCCGGCCAACAGACGGCCGCCGCCGGCGGCGGCGGCGGCAGCGGTGGCGGCGTGGTGACAGTTCTGGTGACTCATCGATCACTGCTGGGAAGGCAATTTGACTGTAACTGATCCAATCAGTTGCTTCATGCATGACTGCATTATGAACTCCCATGACCATGCTACTTTAGTTTTTTTTTCTCTCTCTCTCCATATAAAAGCACGGCATGACTTTTGTCCACCAGTACGTGTGCACAGTTTTTTTACAGAAATGCGCAGGCATAAAATTGTGGTACTGCCTACCTTGTTGTTAATTATCTGCTGGTTTTACTATAAAAATGCCATGTTTATCTGGCTAAATGCATGCCCAACCAACTTTACCTTTGTGAAGAAAATGACTGGTCCAAACTTTACGATATTGCTGCAGGTAGTGGCCGGTCGTGCTGATCGGATCCGGATTTGTAGTGTCGTCGCTATCATGCAGTAACCACATATAATCTTTGCCCTTGTTTTAGTAGGCGGCCGAAATTTTAGAGCACGCATAAGAAAGACATCGGCCTCATAAAACACACGCGTGTCACTGCACTTTAATTTAGCTCACCACCTTCACTTGCACTTACCCAAAAATCACATGCATGCGTCCAAAAGGCAAGCTATATATAGGCCTATAGCACACCCACCTTACAATATCTCATAATACGAATGGCCTATTATTGTTTTTTGGAAAACCTGCTTACACCCTGTCTCTATCTATACTAGAAGTTTGATTTTCAACCCATGACTAGAAAAACGGTACTAAAAGTCATTTTATTTCTAAAAGATGCTAGTAATAGAAAACTATAAATAAATAAGATGCAAGCAACTTCAAATTGCTCGCCAAAGTATAGTTTACACTTATTAGAACAAAAATTGCACTAGTTTTGTATTTTTATAAACCAACAAATAGGAGACAAAAAGGATGACAATGATGAGCTGCAAAACAATAAATTCATGACTATAAGCCAACAAAAAGGAGACAAAAAGGATATGAGCAAGGGAATTTCAGAATTTAAGTTGCTTTGGAGACTACTCCCTCCATCCCAAATTATAAGTCATTTCGAGTTTTTTAAGATTTGAACCATTTTATGTTTAGCCAAAAGTATAAAGGGAACCACAATGGTTTACACAATAAAAATATATTTAATAAAGAAACTAACTATACTTATTTGGTATCATGAATGTCAGGGCTTCTCCACTGGTTGAGTAAAAGCGGTGCATCGGCTTAGGTGGCAGAAGAATGTTCCGGTTTGACCATTGGAGAACAACGTTGTAGGGTTTAGAGAGAGTTGATCCGATTCAAACCTTTGCACCGATTCATCCCTGGTAAAAAAATGGAAGCACTTCATCTGGCCAACAGAGTGCGAGCCATGCAAATAAAAAACGAATCTTTAGCTGATGAAGAGAACGGTGATTGGTTGGACAATCTGACACCACTACACAAGCATGAATCAGTTTATACATGATCCGATTCAAAGCATATGTGTCAGATTTTTTTTTCTTTGCACCGAATCACTGCTGCGCGTGGATGCTCTAAGTATTTTGCTGTATAAATTTGGTCAAACTTGAGATGTTTTTTACTCTCAAAGAAAATTAGAACAGTTTATAGTTGGGAACGAAAGGAATATATATGAAACTCGATCTTATATTTCTCAAGCTGCATCCAAATTTCGTCACCACAATCACGCCATAGGGAAGTTCTGCAAAGTGGATTCCGACGGGCTGAACAATATGCAAGGATCGTAGGATAAGAGGGGAACGTGACATAGCAGCATCCAATTCAGCCTTGCACATATTTGGATTTGGGCACATGCATGCATTGGTTTGACATAAATGCAATCAGAAAAATGCAACACCATGGGCCATGGCGCGAGGAATGCACGACACTACGACAGCACGAGTGCAGCGTACCATGCCCCCCTATCATATCGTCGCCGTCCAAATGCAAGGCCGGGGTCGCTGTTGGCCTATCGGCCACATCCATGCTGCTGCATCTGCATGCTCTGATCCCTTTCCGTGCTGGACGACGTAGTAGTCATTATTGGCTTCTTGTGTTCAATCATCAGATCGACAACGCCTGGGATATGTTGATACGCATGTCATGCTCGTTCCACGCACTCTATCGTCCATTTGCAGATGTTTTGTCGGCCGCCTGTGGCGATCTCATCAGCTTTCTTCACATGCATGTTACTATGTTAGCGTCGTACCGTTCATATATAGGTCATTGTTCTGTTGGTTTTTTTTCCTTTAATAAACCCGTAAAAATGACATATTTGTGGGCTCATGAAAAAACAGCTTGCACTAATTATTCTGTTATTCATATTAGGTGTACGTATACACCTCCATCCTGAAATCCCTTCCTACAGTCTGACAGTCACTGGTAGAATTGAGGTTACTACAAAACTAGCCCTCAAAAAGTAGAGAGAGAGAGAGAGAGAGAGAGAGAGAGAGAGAGAGAGAGAGAGAGAGAGAGCATGATCTGATTTGGGGTCGAGCATGAGATGCCCTAATAAAAGACGCATGCGCTCGTAAATTACAACATATTTTTTTCTGTTTTCTGATTGTTTTAATAACATATGCGGATAACGAGGAACCTAATTACACTTTTTTTCTCTTTTAATATAATATATAATCAGTAGAGTCTCCCCTGCTGTTTCATAAAAAAAACAAGGGGACTAATTTAACTTATCCCCAAATCAACCTTCTATCAACTGCAAGAAGAATTAAGTGGAGAATTACTCATATATGATTATAATGCCTTGTACTTGAGGACAAAATTCGAACCTTGTACTTTAGAACAAAAGGAGTATATTAAGTTACCTCTGCAGATTGTTGGTCTACCAGCTGTATTTAGATTTCCAGAACTGATCTCTCGATAGTGCCTCTTTAACAATGAATTATTTGTCCATTTTCTGAGTACACTATGCTTATGTGCACAAGTGAAGGGTTATATAACCAAATTGTTCTGCTATTTTCGAGGGCACTAGTCAGCTAACAAGATAGTTAGTGGAGGGCTACGCGTACAACAAAAACAAAGTGCGCGAAGCATCTTGTTGATATGCGTTCGTTATTTGTGGCCTGTCCACTACATCACCCACTCGTGCACTCCAAAAGCTGTACGGTGTCCAGGAAAATATGGAAAATAATTAATTCACATGCCAACTTTTACTATAGTCACTACATATATGTATCCCGGGATAAGTTTTAAAAAGAACTTGTATAATCAGGATACGTTCTGTCAACGCACAGAGAAAGAGAGAGGGTATGGTTACCAGTGAGACTCATGCGGATTCGTCTTTCTCGGTCCATAGAGGTAGGTTAATATTAAGAGATTTACTCCTTCTCAATGATTGGGATCTTTCATGTCCATCAATCACCTGAATTTACTAATTGAGGAGTTTTACAGTAGTTGAAAGGTACCCTATGGTACCACGTGATACTTTTTTGGTTAATTATTGGTAGCCGTTGATTTCAGCTGAGTATTCACACCGACGCTCCCTGTATACTCTTAGTGCCTGATTATACAGGGAGCTCTAAGGAGGCTTGTCAACCGGATGTGGAGGTGGGAGATAGATGGCGACGAAGCGGCGGCGGTAAAGTTTATAGTCGGATGGTGGGGGGTCCCCTATATATAGGCAATGGAGGTGGCAGGGGCGTCTCGGCCAAACGGGTTAGTGCTGGGATGAAGGAGAGCGCCACCAAAGACGACTAAGCTGAGCAGGAGGTGGCAGTGGCGGGGAATTGCATGACTTGTGAGGAAGATGTGAGGGACAACGGGAGGAAGATTAAAGAAAGATATGAGAGAGAATGGCAAATATGTGTGGTTAGATTAAGATCCAATGGTCACAAAAGAGTGATTGAAGCAATAACTAATCTCAATGAATTAACAAGTTGATATTTTCTAATATTAATAGAATATATAGGAACATTGATATATAACTGAAAACTAAAGAATTCCAAACAAATCACAATGCTATGCACCTCAATAGTCAAAATAGTTTAAATTTTAGCATTATTAAGGGTGAGATGATGAGGTGTTGTGACAAATAGTACTATTTGGAAAGTAAATTCGTGTGACATCCTTAACCCCCTCCCCCAATAATGAATTTGTAGAGAGAAAAAAAGTTTTTTTTAACATTTCACATAAATTGGCTAAAGTTTAGATCCTTGCTTAAGAGTGGTGAAGCCAATATTTTTCCTGAAAAGTCTAAAATATTTATTGATCAATTAGGGCTTTGTTCGGTTTCATTGGAATCGTTCCGTCGGAACAGTTCCTAAGTCATAGATATAGCAAGAAATTTGTGATAGATAGAATAAGATTTCCGGATCAAAAATTAATTTACTTGTGATAGAAACGATAGGAGACCGGGATCGATTCCCCACCAATTGACTAGCGGCTTGATTCCTGGTCTCTTGTGATACCTATAATGAGTAAATTAGTTTTTGCCCCGGAATAAATCCTGATCTCTTATTATATCTATCACAAAAAATTTACTATATCTATGCCTTATGAACCATTCGAGCCGGGAACGATTTCAATGGAACTGAACAAACCCTTAGTTCCCTATGCATTAATTCCTTCATTGCAAAGTTCTATGTAATAACGTTTTGAGTGTGCCTGCGTTGTTTGGTAACCTCTTCTCACTAGTCACGATTCCATTATTAGTAAAAAAATAATATATCCAAGATATGTAGGAAAAATAATACAAATAATCATCTACAAAAAACAGGACTTCAGAAGCCCTATACTGTCTGGGTTAGTTATGCATGGAATAGAAGTACAAAACTCAAGTATGTGTTGTGTGTGTCTGTGCGTGCGGGGTGGGTACGTGCATGCGTGGTCCTTTAATCTTTAGCTAGTGCGGCAAAAGTTTAGTGTTGAAATGATTAATTACAGAAGCAATCTCGTGGTAAATGTAAATTTGAATATGAATCCACTGTCTCATCCCATTGGCAAAACTATAATGGGCCGTGCTACATTCTAAAATTAACATACCATGCAACTTCCACTTTTTTATACTTTTTATGATTGGAAACCTGAACCCAAGCAGGCAATCTAACAGTAGCCTAGAATAAATGGCTTTCCCATTCTTAATTACTTTTCCTTTGTCTATATCTCTTTAGGAAAAATACCATTTTCCCTTATATATATATAATCTCCCTGTCCTCCACTCGTGTCTCTTTTCTTAAGAGCCTCAAAGTAGTAGTTCTCGATCCTCCAAAATATATTTAAGTGACAGGGGAATCTAATGTAATTTGCTCTTCATGTGCTCAAAGGAATCTTGGTGGGTACGGGGTACCTCTATCTAATATTTCTGAGACAAAAGATAACACAAGCTTTACGTGTCAAAACAAACAGTTCGATCTAGCAATGATTTGGTCTCCATCATAGAAAACGAAGAACTTTTTGTTGGGTAACTAATAAGAAAAAAGACCTCCATTACAATTTATTGAAAGAGTAAAGTACACTACTGGTCTCTAAACTTGTATCGTTGTGTCATCTCGGTCCTTAAACTCACAAATGACGAATCGACCATTTAGGTCATCAAACTTGTTTGGCTATTTTATCATGGTCCCTAAGCTTGCAAACTACCCGTTTAGATCCACAAACTTATTCACTTGTGTCATCCCGATCCTTAAACTTAGTTTGTAGTATCATTTTTGAGTGGAAATATGATGATCTAAAAACTTCATATAAAAAAGAATTCATAACTTTTTCATACGAACTCGAATGAAGACAACATTTATATCAAAATTGTAGATCTCGACGTGATCTACAATTTTGTTGTTGAAAAGTTTTTTAATTAAAATTAAGGGTCTCAAAATATTATTATATGTATACAGATTTTGAAATTTAAAATTAAATTTTAGGATAAAAACTACTTTAAATGAAACATATTTTAACTATAAAGTTGTAGATCATGTCGAGGGCTATAATTTTGGTATATATGTTTTCTTCATTCGAATTTATATGAATAAGGTATTAATAATTTTTTCGATATGAAGTTTTCAAATAATCCTGTTTTGACTCTTGTGAGACTAAAAATTGAGTTCAACGTCCGGGATGACACAAGTGAACATGTTTAAGGACCTAAACGGATAATTTATAAGTTAAGAGACCAGGATGACACAACCGAACAAGTTTGAGGACCTAAACGGTCGATTTGTGAGTTTATACACAACGGTACAAGTTTAGGGACCGGTGATGCACTTTACTCTTATTGAAATGTACTTACTTTACTTTTAATTTTTTTTTAAACGAATAGCACGAGATTGTGCTTATTTAATTGATAAAGAATGAGAGTTTACAACCCGCCCAGGCACTTTCCTTTTAATTAAGCCTATATTACCTTATTTGATTGGAAAATAACCAACTTTCCATCTGGGAGAGCTGGTGGAGTTGTCCTTGTATATGAGGGTTGGCCTCTCATATATCTAGTCGTCGCACTCATGAGCTCGCCCGGTGGCTGCCTAAAGATTTGCAAACAAGCATGGGTGGTGGGAGGATGAGGCTCGCAAATACATAGAGAGAAGAGATGTGGGCATGAAGAATTAAAGTTAATAATTAGCACCAATGTTTTCCGTTTGTCTAATCTGGAAGCTAGAAATTAACCTTTTACAATTAAGAAAAAAATGTTTCGCCATCCACGTTAATAAAAAAAATGACCTAGTTAAAATAAATTGGACATGCAGCCAAATGTGTTGCTTCTATGATTACTGCTGGTGAGTCGTCATCATGCTAGATCTATTTTGGTACTCACTTCGTACCAAATTATATATCATTTTGGGTTTATTAAATTCATAGAATTTGTCATGCACTTATATATACCACATGACTAGAGGCATAATAATATCTATGCATTTAGAAAAGCCAAAACGACCTATACTTTAGAAAGGAGGTGTTACTACTTTAGTACCCTGAAGATCTATGTCTCATATGCAGGGAAATTGCTGGTTTACTATAAGAAATAAAAAGAAAAGAGAAATCTATGTGTTGTTGCTGGTTTGTGTCGGGTCATATTTATGATCATGCTAGAATGATATTGTGTTTGAGAAAAACAGGATAGCTTCTTTTATGCATAGAGTGTATTGGCCGTGGTTTATCAGGTTGTTGCTAGCTGCATCCTTATTAGGCAAAGTAAACCTGTATAATGTGCTTCAGAATGGAGATGAACAGAGCTATCTGCCGAAAATGTATGGGAGGAGGAATAATAATAGACTTTGTTTTCTCTAATTCATTTATCTTTACTCTGATTTATTCATCTTTTATATATTGATTGTTTCCTTTTTTGAGCTAGTTAGCTAAAAAGTATGCAATTTATTCATCACAAAAGATAATTTATTATGGACAATGTTAGCAAACACTCCTCCGTCTAATCCCATTTAAACCTGGACATAAGAATTAAGGCAACCTTACTGCATTGATTAGGGTGAATTTAGATAAGAATAGAAATGGAAGAATGAGGATGAAAAGTGAATTTGGGATTTGGGGGTGTCCCGTGTGTATGCAAGAATGTTATATAAACTTTATTTGCCCATTTAGTAAAAAAAACTTTATTTTCCCATCGTCAGATAAATAATATTTTAAGACCATGTGTTGTTTATGTGGACTCAAAAATCCACTTTGACTTTTTTTCCAAACACGACACCATGCTCACATATGCATGCATGCATGTATATTTACCCCCCTCGAATATACATGTAAAATAAGTGGAGTTTTACAATGGTTGGAAGTTACACGCGGTAATTTTTGGCTGGTTAATACTACCCATTGATCTGGCTAAGCATTTTTTTAATACAAACAAATATATTTACTTAGTATCTCATGGTACTTTTCTTTGGATACCTCCCGGTACCGTCTGGTACCGCTAACTTTACCCTAAAACTCCCCATAAAATAAAGCTCCTTGAAGAGAATGACCCGTCAAATCTTGAGATTAACAAAGTCATACTGGCAATCTGGCACATCACCATTCACTGAAATAATACAGTCAGTTAAATGTTGAAATAAATCTAAAGAAATATAAGAATCCATGCTAGGTAAGGATTCAATGAATAAGTTATACCGTATGAAACCTTTAGTGAGCTACCCTGCAGGGGAACCCTTGTGACGTCAACCAGCTGACAATTCTCATCGTGCACACCATGTTCTAGACATCCTACAATCGACATGGCCAAGTGTTTAAGATTGGCTTCACACACATATGCAATCAATCAACTGTTCAAATCGACGGGTTATTTGATGTGCCGTGCGCACATAGGGCCAGGCCGGCCAAAACAGGGTGCCTTCGAAAATAGAGGCCTCCAATTGACAGCCTAAAAGTGAAAAGGCGTTTGCAACATGGTTGCTACCTTAGCACTTGGCGACAAAACCGTGCCCTGCCAAGTGGAATAATGTATTGATAAACAATCTTGTGGTGTTATTAGCTATAATTGCCTAGGGCATTATCAGATAGCAAAACCCAAAACTGCATGAGGATTACTTACCTATCAACTGTACATCTTTCTTATCAGATAGCAAAACAGCCCAAACTGCATGCGGATTACTCAAACCTCGTAATCTTCAGCTCCACGAACGGCAGGAGACTGTCGAGGGAGGAGAGCTGCCCCGTTGGATGCTCGATGAAGCTCCTGGTGTGAATTCGACATTCCTGGTTTCCCAAAGCAGAAATTGCTTGGGTCTGAATCTCATAGTGCCCTTATTCTTGCTGTCGAAAAATGGCCGAATACCCATGGAGAACGATGACTTAGGCCCACCTCTAGATGATGTGGCACTATTTATTTTTTTAGAAAAAAAACATTATTGCGAACTGTTGAAGAAGGTGTTGTTTTTTACTCAATTTTTTGGCAAGGTGTCAGAACCCGATTTTTTTTTTTTTGTGGAGATAGTCAAGTAAGTGGAGTACCTTATTAGCATAGCCCGTAATTTTATGATGGAAACATGTCAACAAGACAAAGTGTCAAACTATGTACTTCTTCCGTCCCAAATTGTAAGTCGTTTGAACCTCAAATTGGACCACTCGTCTTATTTATTTTTTTTTAGCAAAATATCATATTTTTTTTTGTTATGGCTAGCTTTAGTAACAAAAGAATTTCAAGAATGACTTAAATTTTACTACATTTGCACAAAGTTTTAGAATAAGACGAGTGGTCAAAGTTGGGGTAAAAAAAGTCAAACGACTTACAATTTGGGACGGTGGTTTATTGAGTAATAATATAATAATGATGGAGGCTTGATGCGCAGGAGAAATGAGAAAATGATACTTGATTAATTATTAGCCCAAAGGAGGACAAAAGATGGACGTGATGCTGATTAATTTAATTATATCATTTCAGAGCAAAGGAAAAAAAAAGTCATTGTGAGGCCGATGATGCTAAGATTGTGAGCTTTTTGAAGCCGTTGCTTATTATGTTCGAACAACTAAACTAAACATAGGATCCCATCTCATCTCCCAAGTACCCAACGTGTGGCTGGTTAAATTAATCTAACAAAGTGATCAGAATAGCCAGTGGCAATAATGTTTCACCTACCAGCTGATACTACGGAGTCTGCGTGCGACAGTGTGGGTGTTTTTTTTTTCCGTAATTCTTTCAAGAACAGTGGGAAAAAAAACTCCTCTCTCTTGTATATTAGGAGAGCAGAAGGGAGAATTAGTAAGGGTGTGGCGTTGAGTTTTGGAAACTGCTCTCTCCTAAAAACCCTTTGATCCCTCCCCCCACAAATTTTGGGACACCATTGTTGAAGAATGGAGAGCTCTAAGGTTGAAGAAGAGGGAAGAAAACAAAAATGAAGAGATGAAAAAAGTGGGGAAAAATCAACCCCCTTCTAATTTTCTCTACATCCGCCACTGATGGGGCCCTAAGACAAATTAAATGCCCTAAAAACCTATTTGTATACAGACTATTTGAGAGCCTACCAGCTCTGGGAATGCATTTCCCTTCACATACACGTTCGTCGGCTTGCGGAAATGCACTGCCATTTTAGCCTATATAAATAGTTTGTACCTCACCACTGCCAGAAGGTCTGAACCACTGCCTGGTTGTCACTGCCTATGGTAGTACCTGACTGAATTAGTTTAATTTTGTCCAATTAGTTAACTATGGAGCCTGTAGGGTCTTAATTTAGGTGGTGGAATCCTTAGACCTATTTATCTGTAAAAAAGTGCAATCCTATAGCTAGATTAAGGCCCCACTTATGGATGAATATTTGCAGCAGCTGTACGGCATTATAGCGCATGCTAGCACCACCCTTTTTGCCTAAGTGCTCAAGTTGGCAATTATCAATCAGCATCATACTCTCGTCCCACGCATGGAGGTATTCTTTACTGTGTGTTTGATGTATTGAGATGATATTCAATTCTTTAACTATGATATGATTTAATTTTAGGTATTGCTCTTTTCGTTCCAAAATGTAGATCTTTTGAGTCTGGTCCCAAGTCAATTTTCTTTAGCCGTGGTCAAATTTATATAAAAATATATTGTTATCTAGAGAATATCAATATAGTTTCATTAGTTCATTATATGAACTATGTCTTGATAGGATATTTGTTTAGTACTGTAGTTATATTTTTTTTATATAAGCTTCATCATAGTTAAAGTTTGACTTGTGATATAAACTAACACAAGCTCATTTTAGGACAGACAGAGTACATGATACCAACACGATCCATCTAGTCCCAAGCACAGAGCAATTCTTTGAGGTTAATTTTATTTTTACTAATGCAAAACCAATTCCGTGTGTCATCTTTCATTTCACATTAACACCTTCATTACAGATGTGCAAGAGCACATAGCAGTATTTTTCAGTGACAAAACACTGTCAACAAAACGTTGACTCCCAATATATGTTATTCCTACTTGTCAGGCCACCCCTCATGAACCAAGCTAAAAATTTTCTCCCTCTATTCAAGTACCAAAAAAATAAAAATGAAAACAAAAAAGAATGCCCCCAAAATTGTAAACAAACGACCAGGAACACCATGCATGAGTCCAGTTCCAGTAGCAGTGCTACTGCCGCGTGAGCGGCAGCAGGCGCACGGGCACGCCGTGGCGCGGCCGGAGGGTGAGCACGGTGACCGGCGCGTGGCGGTACTCGTCGGAGATGCCGAACCGGAAGCTGGAGAGCAGCATGGCGAGCACCAACTTGGCCTCGACCATGGCGTAAGCCTGCCCGACGCAGTTGCGCGGGCCCGACGCGAACGGCAGGAACCTCCCCGCCCACGGCCGCGGCCTCCCCGGCGCGAACCTCTCCGGCCGGAACTCGTGCGCGTCGGGGCCCCACACGGCCTCGTCGTGGTGGATCGCCAGCACCGGGATCCACACCGACGCTCCCTTCGGCACCCGCAGCTCGCCGCCGCCCAGCGTGATGTCCTCGAACGCCATCCGCGGTAGCAGCGTCGCCGGCGGGTACAGCCGCAGCGTCTCGTTGATCACCATCTGCAGCTGCATATATGTATATATATAAATATATTACTGTATATATATACAATTATATATATATATATATGCAAGAGATCTTGGTGACTTACGACGGTGAGCTTGGGGAGGTGATCGGCGGTGGGAGGGGAGGCGCCACAGACGCTGGCGACCTCGGCGCGGGCCTTGTCCTGCCACGACGGGTTGGTGGCGAGAAGCATGATGGCCCAGGTGAGGAGCAGGGCCGACGTCTCGTGGCCGGCGAAGAAGAATGTCTTGCACTCGTCGACGATCGTCTGGGTGTCGTACCCCAGCTCGCCGCCGGACTTGTTGGTCTTCTTCTTCTTCTCCATCTCGGCCAGCAGCATCCCGAGGAGTCCCATGCCGCACGCCGACGACGGCGTCCGGCCCTCGTCGGCGATCTCGCGGCTGCGCTGGATCGACTCCTTGAGCAGCTGCTCCAGCTCCCCGTTCAGCCGCTTTATTTCCCGCCTGTATTTGCTCGGAAAATACCTGGATTTTTTTTAAGAAACAAAAGGATGGTTTAAAAATAGTTTTTTTTCCAAAAAAAAAATGAAAAGACATGTGTCCACCAACAGGTGGGTCCCGGTGACAGTTCTCACTGGGTCCCACTTGTCAGTGATAACTGTTTCAACTACGGCGCTACTACTTCCTTTTTGTCAGTGTTCTGTTCTGTTCTGTGTTTGCACTAGGCGGAAGCAGAGGAGGGTGTCGTCATGGTGCTCACTGGCTGCCGGGGACCCAGAGGTATCGGCTGGAGCGAGCGGTGAGGCGCTGGAGCTCCTCAATGAGGGGGAAGATGCGCTTGCCGGTGTCGTAGCTGGTGTCGAACTCGGTGCGGGCGATGATGTCGCCGGCGAGCCTCGCCATGTGAGCGCCCACCTCGACCTCGTTCCCGCCGCGCGCCACGGCGTCCCGCAGCGCGCGCATCGCCTGCCTGGCGCACTCCACCATGTGCCCGACGCGCCCCCTCAGCCGGTCCGCCATGAACGCCGGCGCCACCACGTGGCGCTGGTGCGACCACGTGGCGCCGTTCGCCATGATCAGGCCCCGCCCGATGAAGTGCTTCGCCCCCTGCCGCTGCATCCACGACTTGCCCGTCACGTGCGCGTGCCTCGACGACAGGAGCTCGCGCACCATCCCGGCGTCCGTCACGCACACCCGTGGCTCGCTCCCGTACCAGTACACGAACACCTTCCCTGCACCATTGGGCCAGGGCGAAGAGTCTCAGGTCAGCTCCATTGATCTCCAAATGCAACGCACGTCAAATACATATATATATATATATATATATATATATATATATATATATATATATATATATATATATATATATATATATATATATATAGTTATATATATAGTTATATATACTCACCGTACATCTTGGACCAGAGGACGTAATGAGGAAGAAGGCGGGAGACGATGTCGTGGCTGAGGGAGGCCATGTCGGCGGCGGTGGCCTTGGCGAGGAGAGCGGAGACGTCGCGGAGGTTGCCGAGGAGGAGGCGTGGCGGTGGGCCGTGGACGCCCTGGCCGGCGAGGGTCCTTCGGATCCTCATCGGCGTGAGGCAGTAGCAGGAGACGGTGATCCAAGCGGCTCTTGTCAGCAAGAACAAGAGTGGTAATGCGAGCACTAGGATGACTACTACGCCCAATGCCATCTCTCGTGGCCTTGTTCTGTTCGCAACTGCCAGTGCCAGTGGCAGCTTGCACTAGGCATCCTTGCAAATGTGTGTGTATATATATAAACGAGGGGCAGCACATCCCAATGTACAACTAACAACGACCGTAGAAATGTTTAATCCTTTCTTTCAAAGGTTTGGTTGGTCACTAGGGCCCCATCTCTCATTCGGGGTTTCGCCTTTTCGTCGGCCTATCTAGAATTTTCACAGAAAAACGGTTCGGAAATTTCAGTATGACTCAAACAAAATGCTTGTCCTCTGCATAATTTCGTATTTGTTTGTTTACACAACGGTAGCGATCAAATAAGCGGGAGAAAGGTGTTCTTGACCGACTTTTGACCGAAAAGCGGGGGCCAAATTGGTGAACTTGAGGGTAGTTTGTGGTGCGTTAGTGGGGGAGGGGGGAGTGCTTGGGCATAAAGTGGAGAACCGGCATGGTTAAGATAACTGCATTAGTTAAGTACAACTGGTTGGCAATCAATCCTGCCACTAAGTGAAAAGAGGCAACATATCTTCAATATTGAAACAGATTGTTTATGGCAAAGGCATTTCAGTTGACACCTTGATTTGGGCTTATGGTTTTCATTAGGGTCATGAACTTCATGATAAGCTTGCAATGGGCGGGGTTCAAAAATCTGCTCAATTCGTTCAGTTATCGCAGTTCGATTCACGGCTGCAGAATTTTGTGTTGTTATAATGTATTTTTTTTAGTTTAATTCTTTAGTAACAAGATGAAGGAGAAGCCACTGTGAGTATCCTAAAGTATGAGCAACTTCACATTTGAACCATGATTGTTATTGGCTTCAAACAAAGGCTGAGCCCATTCCAAGGAAATTTTCTCAGAACTCAGAAGTTGAAATGCTTATTGTGTAAGCATTTGGTAAAGTCAATCGTTAAAGAAATATTTTCATGCGACTTTATTCTATTCTCCTTACTTTCAGTCATTCAACATATATGATTCTCTGAAACAAAGGCTCTTATAAGGAATTCCCTCAAAAAAAGGCTCTTATAAGGAACATTGCTGCTCTCCACTTGATGCAAGTAGAAGAAAATTATTATGGTCAAGTCACTTCAGAAGGGTGTAACTTCAGGAAAGAGTAGGGTCTGAATAGGATGTATCACAGATATCTAGACACTATAGAGGTCAAAGGCCACAAAGTCTTTTCTAGTGAGTTGAATAGAATGCATCTGAAACTCAAAGTTGGAGGTTGAGATTAAAAATTCACGGAATAAGAATTTCTCCCTCAGTTTCAACTGCTGCTTAAATTTGAAGCGAGGTGAATGTATTTGGCTCTGAACCTCATTTTGTGAAACATGCACTGCACCTCTTCACATGTCTAGCAGTGTTTCTTCGCTTAAGTGTTTACTAATCCGGTGATCAACTGAGAGTACGAAATCAAGAATGCCATGAACCGCAAGTACTTCAATCACTTTGCCTGGTATACATGGTGAATATTTTATTTTCTGAGTTTATTCTAATGTACCAACTAAACATCATGGTATGATTTGACATTCTAACATCAGATCTTCACCGTATTTTTTGTCCTGTACTATTTACGCCAGCAAATGATTTTCAATCGAGTTCATTGGTACCAATTTTGTGACATATCTCGTGTGTGTTTTTAACACAGAACTCACGTGTCCTTATGATATGAACCCATGAATTACTAGACAAACTGTTAGCCAATGTATTAAGTTGACAGTAGGGAGGCAAACTAGCAGTTTAGCAACACTGTCGGTGCTTTCTGCTTTGTCGGATCAGGAAAAAGGCCGTAGATTACAAGACTAGATCGAGACGAGAGCTTGGGGTTTCTTTGGAGAGCAATCAGGCGACAGTTGCTCGTTTATTTATTTAGATGGATGTGATGTGCATAGCACATTCAATCGGACAGACGTCTCGAACACAGCATTTCGTACTGAGCACATTTCACCTTGTCACTTTAAAGACCTTCATGAGCGTTCACAATGAACGAAACAGTTTCATCTCACACTTTTTTACACATTGTCACTAAATTTACAGCCGACATGATAGCAAATATCATGAAAAACAGTTTTATCACACATTTTTCGGCCAGCAAAGCTGGCTGGGAAAAACATATT
Organism: Digitaria exilis; assembly: GCA_015342445.1. Lineage (NCBI taxonomy): Eukaryota > Viridiplantae > Streptophyta > Magnoliopsida > Poales > Poaceae > Digitaria > Digitaria exilis. The sequence continues at coordinate 41,778 of JACEFO010001797.1, forward strand.
CTGCAAACAAGGATGCAATCAGACGTGATCTCATAGTACACCAGATGGATTTGGGAATCTTAGCCCCCGGCACAGAGAGACCTGATTCGTTTCAATTCAATACCGCATTTCCGACATCTTTTCAGTGACAACTAGCCACCATGAAACCGTCTGGATGGTCCACGAGCGGCCTCACACGTCCAGCATTTTCCTCAACAGGCTTGCAAGGAGCAAATATTTGCAACAAGTTCAGGAGATTCTCAGCCTGGTCTGCTTCAAGATGGCATGTGATGGCTCTGTGCAAGCTTTATTCCAGGCTTCTGGAGCAGAGTTGCGGGACATGTCCCACGAATTGTGAGCCAGTGTCTACCTGACCCCAACGCCTGCAGAAATAGCCGGCTACAGACCAAAACGATCATAAAGTGTATCAGATCGAGCTTACAAATTTCGTGTCAGCTTAAAACCAGCTCATCTAAATGTCAGTAACTGGAACCCACGGTGCCGCAGTTCACCTGGATAAAGTCAACAAAAATATAGAAGTGATAGGACCCCCAGTTTCAGTTATCAGGTTCAACCTCAATGCTATTCCACAGATACAAAAGCACTGATAAAATATGCTTGCAGCATGCCTCATCTGTTTCTAGAAACTGGATTCTTTGCCTGTCCTAGTAAGCAAAATAATGGTTCAGCCAGCAAAACCTAAATCGAGGGGAATACTTTTGTCCGTGAACTGAATCATTTGTGAAAAACTAGAAAGCTGATGCATAGAACATTGTCATATTAGCATGCATACAAGAAAAAGCTTTAACATCACTGGCATGTGAGAGCAGAGGGTTTGCATTGGCATGTGAGAGCAGCACCAAAGCTATCATGCAGATATCTTGAATACTGGTTGATTGCAATGGGAGATTCTCAAATGTCCTTAATTTTTCCTGTGCTCCAATATGCATCTGGAGCAAACTGGATGGAACACCAGTCCAAAATCCATATTAGTGCCTATCAGCCCTAGCCCCCAGGCACACAAAGATTGAGCAAAAGATAATTTAGTTGGTAAATTCCAAGTTCCAACATTGCAGAATATATGATGTTTTGTACTAACATCCAAGAACTCCAATTGACCCATAACCTTAGTCAGGAAATAGGCAATATATAGACAAAGATGGGACGTAACTTAAGTTGTTAACATACATGCTTCTAAAAGCTTTCTGTGAACTACAAAAGTTGCATAAAAGAATTAGAATTACAAGTATTATTATAGCATACTGCTCTTTTTTTTTATCATTTTTAACCCATTTTTGTTACCATTAATTGATATTGCAATTTAGTATCATGCAATCCTGCTATACCATGGTAGCATTGGGCTGAACTCAGATGCAGAACATGCTATCCATTTCAAATATGAATAACCAGTCTGCAGTAGTGACAGCACTGAATCTTGGAAGTTTCACGCTATCCTGCACACAAAGAATGAAACAAACTAGGGCCCTCCATCATGCAATGAAGCCAAAAGAAAAGTTAATTCCAGCTATGCCACCATCTGAAGCACAACAAGGTTAAAAACCAACAGTTTAAATATTCATATAATGAATTTAGGAGTGCAGCATCAGGCCAAATGGTTCATACATCAGTCCCAAGTGAATATGACAACCCTGGATGTCTCAATCAGCAAACCAGTCTTCACAAACAAATATTTAATACTAACACTGCATAATCATGTTATACAACATGATAAATTAATAACAGAATATCCACTAATTATAGCATATGCGCCATATACAGTTGCCAAACAAATCATGTCGTATTTTAACTAATTTATAATAGATAAGATTGCAGACTGGGTAGATGAAAACATGAATGCATTTCCCAGGCTACAAAAGAAATGATAACTGATTCCCGCTTGTCACTTACTCAGTTTTGCTGACATAATAATATGAAATGAGTACTCATATGAAATCTACACGTAATATCAATGTGACATGTCAGAACTAGTTAACAAATCTATATTTACCCAAATCAGCATGAGACCATTATGCAATGGCATGATTTAAAGATGTCACAACTAACCGCAGACAGAGATGGACTTATTACAGTCTATAGGTTTGACTATTTGAGAAGCACAACATGATGTTTTCAGTTATTAGGTTGTTATAAGGTAAAACCTACTTAAGGCAGTGTACAGGCTAACAGAGCATGGCATGCGGAATTGCGGAAACATATCACCAATTAAAATTATTCAAATTCTGGCATAATTCCATTTGTGTTCTCATAGAGTGCCCATGAGTTTCATTTCATTGTGTCTGTAAGAGATGTATTGTGCATCAGTGCCAGTGATGTCTTGAAGTATACTGATCCATCTTAAACTATTAAATAGAAACATCTTGACCCATTCTACAAGACAAAAAAACAGGCTGTACTGGACCTCAATAAAGCAGCTGACCCCAACCAAAATAAATTAGGTGCACATTGACAGCTATGCATGATAACAGCCAAGTAGTAAACCAACATCAGTAACATGCAATTCCCTTAATTCAAGTAGATGTGGACCTACGTCCCCAATATTATTATAAGTGGCATGCTAGGACTTGTAAAAGCTAAAGGTTGAGACTTCGACTCCAGAAATCAATCATTATTATAGATAATCGAAAAATGGAACAGACTAATGGCCAGAATAGCTTGCCATCTTATTGGATATTTGGATGTAGAAAAACCCTGAGCCAACTTTCTCCTGGTGAAAAAAGATCCAAGTCAATTTCATGACAGAAAAAGGATAACATGAGGGAAGAAGAAAAGTATTCACCTTAGAGATGTCCAACTTTCGGGCAGAGTTTAAAATGGCACGGGCACTGTGAACTTTTTTTTTTTGGAATGCGGGTACCGTGAACTGAATAGATATTGAACAGTACAAAACCAGTACTGGCAGCTGGATAATACAAGTGGCCAAGTGCCATATGAAAAACAGATGCGGAAGAAATACACAAGTATTTGGGCTCAAAATTAATTGATTGATCATGTTTGAATGGACCATACAGGGATAATGCTCACTAAAAAGAGCACAAGAGATAAAGGTGAGAAAATATAGGAAACAAAAAAAGAAGAGCTATAAATCTGAAAGCAATGATTTTGATTCTACTACCAATATAAATATTTACAAACAGAAACAGGAAAATTGTGAAGTTAATCTGCATTCGCTCCCAACAAGTGCATGATTCCAGCATTTCTGTGGCTTGAACACATGCAGCAGAAGAATAAAAGCAGTGCTTTCAAAGAGAATCCTCTATCAAAAAGCTAAGATTGAATTCCATAAGTGATTTGCTGCATTTTCCACTTCAAAAACATCCAGACAGACCTTTATTATCATTTCTAGTTCTATCAGGCAAATTCACTGCCAGCTAGTCAGCTACCTCTCAAAGCTCCTGTCAAATCTCCGAGGACTCACCCTTCTTTGTGGCTCCGGTGATCTGGGAGCAGAAATTCGAGTCCGGAATTTATCTCCAGTATTATTTCTGAATTGCTTTACATTACGATCATATGGTTTGACAGATTGACTTCCATATCTGTCAACATATTCCCTTTGATCATCACCATTTCTTTCATGTTTACTTGTCCTATCATAGACATAAGGAAGTCTTCCCTGTGTTGAACGGTAGAACTCTCCAGACCTTGATCGTCCTTGGGAGTCCATCACTTCAAATCTGTCATTCTGTGGGGTAATTCTCGGAGGAGGGCTTCTCCTTGAATATCTTTTATTGTGATCAGAAAGATCTACTGTTGAGCCATTCCTTCCATCAACCCATGTTGAAGTCTGTTGGGAGTAAGTGTGGTTTCTTGACGGAGGACTGTAGCGCATAGATCGATCATCATATCCAGGCTGTCTCTGAGGTGAAGCCAGTCTACCCATTCTAACTTTAGCCATGCGATTAGGTGGGGATCTACTATTCCTCCGTAAAGCTGAACCTCCATTTTCCACAATCTTCCTTCTGTTCCTAGGTGATGCCCAATCCTGTGGGGATCGAGACCTCGACCCAGAAGGGGATCTGTTGTGTGCACGTGAAAGGTTAAGTGATGCTCTAGCAGTCTGGATGCCTCGTTGTCTATTGGACAGCGAGCAACGGGCTGAACTCAAATTACTATTAGCAGTATGCTCCTTCTCCATCTCAGTGCCATATCGACCAGAGCGGTTGCTATTGGCACCAAAGTGCCGCTCTGGAGATGCTTCGCGTACAGGACCTCTGGACATCCCACAAGCTCCATCCCTGTCGATTGGGGAACCTCGTCCAGATAAAGAGCGGTACGAGGTATTTAAAGTATTTCTCATTCTTCTTGCCATCTGACCAGCATTGGCAGCATCAACAGCCCTTACCAAAGTGCCATCACGTGCAACAACAAAGCCATTGCTCTCCATCTTTGCAACGGCAGCTTCGGCAGCATTCCTTGGACCAGACGGACCATAATTATAATGTTCTTGTGATTTACGCCGAGCGGAACAAGGATGTTTCGAATTTTCCATCCACTCCCCCCGGTTGCCTGCTTGAATATGGCGTGATGCATCATAGACGCCATGTGACCTCTGAGAGTCGATTGTCCTTTCAACTTTGGAGCCTGAGCCATAACCATCATCAGATCTGCACAAAATAAGGGGCATCATGATATCAGTCAACCGTGTCATAACACTGAAATTATTAGGAATCAAGTTATCACTAAGATTACTAAAGAAAGACACTAGAAATTTACCTGCTCAGTTCATTTCTATGAGGTCTTTCAAATGATTTTTGTCGCTCCACTCGTTGAACATCTTTATTTGATAAACTCATTTTTCGCAATGACTCAGAATCTCCAGCTGCATCTAGTGAGCTCAAAACGCACCGGTTAGACAAATCAGCCCCATTCCTTGGATCACACTCAGAGTGTTTCTCACCTTCAGGCAACATATCCCAGCCTGAGTTTCTCATTCTGATACTCAACAGATCATCACCTAGGACATCATTGCACCTTTCAGACTGGCTGACTGCTGCAGCAGACCCAACTGCTACACGCCCTGGGTTTATCCCATAAATCTGAGTGTCACCTCTCGAATGAATACTTTGAGCTTTTCCATCAGCAACAGGCCCACCATCTAAGCAGTTTGTTAACCACGAACGCTTAGATGTGATAGGTGAAACAGGAACATGTTCCTTTCTCGATTGTGTTTCATTGTAACTAGCACCAGGAGTACCGACATTCTCTGAAACAGAGTCAACAGGGGGAGGAACAAGCCCAGGAATTGTTGCTTCATTGTTGTAATCTGATACCTGGCAATGCCAGTTGGAACGCTTAACTTCTTCATATCCATCACCCACCCAATAACGATCACCAGATTCTCTGAGTTCCCCATCCTCATACTGAGAATCATCCTCCTCAACATCAACTTTTCCAAGCCCAGCTATGCTTTCGCTAATATGGGATGTGTCAGTTTCATAGCACTGCTCAAAACAAATATTTGATGCAACCCTCCCATTCTCATTTTCACGTGAATCCACAATACTATCCGCATCAGTAACTCCTGGTTTGTGGCATTCTGAACTCACAACAGGAACCTGAGCCATACCTGAAATGCAATATGTTTCTGCACTGCTACTGTTGGCACAAGTAATTAAACAGTCTTTCGAATTAATCATTGCATCAGCAGCACCTTCCCCATGTACATGAGCCATATCATAATCAGAAGAACCTGGGTTGTCCTCTGGGTGAGTGAGATTTTCTGCATGATCACTGCTCTTCTTGACATAAAATACATCAGTGCCATGGTCACTGCTCTTACTAACTGACTGATCCATTTTACTAGTTCCTGAATCAACATCAAGAAGCTCCTGGTTCTTAAATTCAGATATGCTTTGTTCTGAACCTTCTTCAAGTTTATTATCACTCCAACCAAAATCAGTAACCTTTTTATGGAGAGGGGTTACTGTTGGAAGGTTTGTGCTTTCCTCAGAAACTAATCTGCTTGCTAAAGGTTTCACCATGAAGCCCAGTTCGCTTGTTTGGAGTGAATTACAACCAGCATTGCCATTCACAGAAGACATACGAGACAAATCTTCGCAATCAACAGGAGGGGGCTGTGAACCATCGATTTTCTCCACATTTGCAGAAGGCAAATGCTCCATGATAAGAGCTGGTTCAGGATTTGATCCTATGTGTGATTCAATAACGGAAGCAAATCTGTTCTTCTTCTGATCAGGCAAATCCATTGTTGGAAGGTCATTGTTCCTTAAAGATTCAGGTTTCAATAGCTGCAAGTTTTGGGAAGACTGATGGAGCAAAGGGTGAGACAAACTGTCAGCAGGAGAATCGTCTTCATCCTTTGTATTCAAACACACATCTTTTGGTACATCAGCCATTTGAATTATGTCAACAGACGGATTGGCAACATCACCAGTGTCTAATGTGACAAAACGATCATAAGATGTCTCTGGTTTGTCCATGTCAATTCCAGCATCATTACGATCACTTACAGAAGCAATTGTAGGATCATCATCACCACCACAATCGGTCTCCCATGCCTCCATAGCAACATTAAGATCCCAGTGCAGCCTAGAATCACGAGTGGCATTGGCATGGTTGGCTTGTGTATCTGCGTCTTGTGGGCAACCTATGGATTTTTCTGGATTGCCTGGGCTATTTTCCATTGCGACGCTTGAAGATTTAGCATCAGAAGCCATCTCTGCTTTGTTTACACTGTTGAGTGCAGAATGGAATGAACAGTAAGCATTGGGAGCAGATCCAGGATTTTCTGAGCTAGCTGGTGCAGCCACAAATAAGGATTTCATATCTGGAGCATAATTAGATGACCCAGGAGGCATATCATATATGTGATGTGAAGTGCCAGGAACATTTAATTTATCCTCCAGATCATGTAGCAGACTCAATTTGGTGCTACCCGTAGTACTTTCCAGCTTTCCTTCTGGTAGAGAATGAGCTACCGTTGAGCACGCCCCGTTTATTACGTCACCATCCATCTCACTCTCACAAGCAGCAGCAGCTAGTATTGATATACCAGAAAAATCATCATCATCAAAAGGACCTCTATTTTCATCCTTGCACTCACTTCCCAGCATCTTAACCTTATGCTTCTCATATGATCTGATGCTTCTAGAAGAGCTTCCCAATATTTTTTCATATGGGTCCACTAGCAATGGAGTGGGTGGAGGCGATGGAGAACAATCCATATGAAATCTTCTCTTCTTGATAGGAACATTTTCTGTGGGATCACTAAAGCGTCTACCAAGAATGGATACCCCTAGCTGCAAAGACACAAAATCATTCAGAATTTTCTCATAAATGAATGTATAGAATATATTATTTCATTGAACTTGAACAGAGAAAAGTAGAAACCTTTTCAGATTCAGAGACTGGAGCATCTTCCTCTGTTGTTTCTTGTTTCATGGCACTGCCAAACAAATAGAAAGATCCAATTCTGTTCTTCCTTCTGTCTTCCCCAAAGGTCCTTGCTCTCCTTGCGGCTCTTTGCCTTTTGCTTACGTTCTTCCATCTCACATTAGGATCTATAGGTCTTGGGAGCTCCAAGCCCATACCATTAAGCTTGCTGCTACATGATGGCCCACCTCTGTCTGTGGTTAATTCACCAGTCCAGCCTTTGCAAGTCATTGAAATATCTGTGTTCTTAAGACTACGAAGTGAAGAAGATGATGACCCTCCACTGCTAGTGCAAAATTTGATCTGCAAATAAGCCAAGGAAACCATAAGATCCTGAACAGAAGAAAACTAAAAACAAAATGAGGCAAAAAAAAAAATCGTATTTTGAACTGATCTGAAACAAGCTTCTGGCTACAAGATTGCCCATGCAAGACAGAAACCAATGTGTTGGCAAATTATGTGCGTACCATCAAATCAGATGGCCCTCCTGCTATTGCTGTGGAAACAGGTGACCTATTCACATCAACCGCACCCTTGGATCCAATTGATCCCTCTGGAAAACAAAAACAATATAAGGTTGCTATTGAGCACCAAGCCACAAAGCTTACGGTACTGATTGAAGAATAATAGGAACCACAGTCCACATAGCAAGCACACAAGCAAGAGGCTAAAAACTAAGCAACACCTCCGCAGCCATGCCACCGCCACTGGTCACCCATCATCATCACTACTTGAACCGTCCCAGGGAAATTTTACAAAAAGGTTTCGACTTCCAGCCCAGCACGTACAAGGCAAGCAATCTTATCTTGCAGCACACAGAGAACGCGAGAAGCTAAACCAAAAGAATGTCCTCCAGCCTGGAATGCATCCGGTTGTAACAAAGGAACACCAGCAGATGCTCCACAAGTCAAGTCAACAGACCTCTGCAATTAGCCATTGGCCTCCACGCCAGAGAGAATACCAATTCCTCTTCTTTGAAAACAATTAATCCCCTGTAAAGCAAGTAGATCTGGAATCCGGTCGAGTTTCCAATGAACACCTCTTCCAGCAGACACGTAGAGACGATGAACAATAGCGGCAAGCCCGTCAGTTGACCTGAGGAGAAATCCGCGGCCAGCAGTCCAGAATCCCTCAGACAAAGCAGATCTGAAGTCCGACGGGAGAGAACATGTCCTTCATCCGCACCGCACGACGAAACCAGCAGAACCCATGGTGATGAGGATCCGTGGTGGCGGCGGCCGGCCCTGTACCCCCGCCAAGTCAGGTCGTCGCGGCGGTGGCGGCGGACGACAAAGCAGCAGCCGCGGAGGCTACTCAGATTTCTAAGATCTAAGGTTGCAAATACCTTTGGCTCCAGCTTTCCTCATCAAACCCAGCGCCGCCGCGTCCGCGCCCCCTCCGTCTCTGACCCTCTCCTGTCCCCGCGTCCTGCGCGTGAGAGTTCCCAGGGCTCAGCTGGAAGAATCCGAAGCCCTCCGCCTCATGGCTTCCCGTCCTCGCTGGATTCCTTGCGTTCGCCCCGGTGCGAAGAAATTCCCACGGCTCCTCTTTTCCCGCTTTTGACCCCTGGCCGCGCCGGGCCGGACAGATCGATCGGCGACGCCTCCTCCTTCCGCAACTCCCGCTGCTGTCTCCGCCGATGCCGCCGCAGCTGCCTCGCCGTCGCCGCCGGTGGCGATTTTTTTTATTGGCCCCTTTCCTTGTGCTACTTCGCCGCCTGCGGGTGAGAGGAGAAGACCAAAGACCATAAATATTTTTCGGCGATTTTGCGAGGGCACCGTATTAATACTTGTTTTTTTTTTTCTCCCTCGCTAGCTTGGTGGACATGCCGTTTGGGATGGACAGGATTGCCCCTCGGAGGGTTGAGAATTGATGAATCGAGCTTGGCTGTTGGATCGCAATCCAACGCACCCGATTCATTGACGGGTGTTTCTCAAAGTAGGTTAGGGCCGCTCTCAACGGGGTTTCATAGGAGTTTCATCGGCATTAAATTCACTGCTACATCAGCAGTTTTGCTGAAATGGCAGGGTAATTAAGAGGGGAGTTTCATCACCACAGTTACCTAGTTTCCAGTCTAGGTAACTATGTCCATGAAACCTCCACTAAGACTGGCCTTATGCCAGGAAGCTCCCCGTACTGCTCGCCACCCCATCAACCCCCCCCTCCCTAGGCACTCTAGTCATTTTGGGCATGATTAGTTCGCCACCAAAATATGCCAAGCCAAAATATAGGGCAAGCTTAAATGTTGGCATGCCATTTTTTTTTTTTGCGAAAACTTGGGTCAGATTTTTAGAATAGCCCTCATTAGATGTTAAAATATAACAACCAAAATTATGTTACCAAATAATTTTGATGCCAAATATAAATACTAATATATATTATTTATACTGGGTGTCAAAATGTGAACGAGTTTAACAATGTTACCTTGCTAAGAAACTTTGGCAAAAAAAATTGGCTTCCAACCAAATGAATGCCAAAAATTTATGGGCATGCCCACATTTTGGCTTGGCACCTTTTGGTAGCTAACCAACCAACCCCTATGGCTCCATCTCTAACCTCATCCAGCGGTCGTCCCTGACTATCTGTTTCGGAACTCTCAGCGTCTCCGCCCATCTACCATCGCCTCTGTTGAACCAATCGCCTCCCCCGGCCATCCTAGACCCACCGGAGAGGAAGTCGCCCCATAGCAAGGCAAGAAACCCTAACCCCCCGATGACGGCAGTGTGCGCTGTTGTCGCGTGCTTCGGCTTGCATGCGATCCATGGTGGCTTGACTTCACGAAACCAAACACCCTAGAGTGGTAGGGTGCATGTAGGTAGGACACGGTCCTCAGGTTTTGGTGCCCCGAAGCAAAAAAAAAGGGCCCTATAATATTATTGATAATAATAATACAATAGTTATAGTGATAGCAATAATAATAATAATAATACTTTAATAATAAAAAGCTATATTATGTCAATAATTTATAAATAGCACCTTACAATTTTCTATCATTTTTAGATGTAAACTCACTAATGATGGCATGGAGATTGATTTGATGCAACAATTTCTCCTAAATGCATAAAGTGGCAAAACCATTTAATCTCTTACGACACATTGCTGATCTTAGATGATTCTTAAACAATTTCAACTTTGAAAAGCTTTCCTTGCAGATGCTGTCATAGTCATAGGCATAGAAAATACGATATGACATGTAATAGAAATATTAGGGTAGAAATCTGCTTATCTACAAACTCAAAAATATCCATAGCTGACATTGATCTATCTGGCAAAGTGAACCACATAACACTTAACTTCAAAATTGGATCATCTATCTCAACTTCAAACGAACATAACACTTGACTTAAAAATTAGATCATTTATCTCAACACCAAATGAACCATCTAGAGTGAATGTAGGAGACAAGAAGGCGTTGCTTTGTCTTTGTGTCGGTCGTCAGAGGCAAGTTGGCAAGTCACATGGAGATCAATTTGATAGGGCACCAGGCACCAGGATGGAATATAGATCATTGTCCAAGTGTGCGAAATGCATGTGCACACAGGGAATTAAGATGAGGAGTCAGCGCAATGTTTCGTCGGAGGCATGGAGCTACGAGGGAATCGATCAAGATTTAGCTTTTGATGTTAGATACATCCGTTGTCCCTAGTCGACTGGCCCATTCAAAATTGTATATGTTGTACATATCTAGGGCTTGGACCTGATGTAGGAATGACAATTCTAACTGCAGATTCCGTACCCGTTAGACAAAGACATTAACATGAAATCCGCCTACGGACATGATAGGATTGGGTACCCGAAACATAGTAGGTAGGTGCAAATATGAGATTTTCTGCGGGCACTCAAGATAGGTACTCGAAACACGTGTTATAATCTATTAACCTTATTTTATTATCCATGTTTACTTTTTTCCCATGAGGTTGTGAGAAATAGAGAATTAATTTGTGTTATTTTATAAAGATCCAATGCTATGGAGATATGTTTACTTAATGTTTCCTAGCGTTGTGTGACATAGCTTTCTTTTGCTCATATGGAAACTTAAGTTGGAAACTTGCATGCAAGAACTAAGCAGACCATAAAAGGATAAAAGTAAACTAATATAAAATAAAGTATCCGGTTTTCTTCTTTTATTACTAATAACTGGCATTCCTTTGTATAAAAAGTAAATTCAAGCCTTACATGTTTATACGATTAGAGTAACATATTGCTTGCGTTATTATGAATAGATTTGGTGGGTACATGAAACCCTTCAATACCTATGGGGTACACGCACGAGTAAAATTTAACCTCTACAGTTCACGGGCATGGTAAAACTTGAATTTTCAGGCATGCTTTTCGGGTAGGTATTTTATCAAAACATATTACCCAATCAATTGCCATCCTATGATGCAAGCCCAAAAACATGAACGTTTTTTCAATTCAAAGAGTGGGGATGGACATATGCTTTAAGCCTTTTAGTGCATCAAACTAATCTCCGGTCTATTTGTATTTATAAGCAAACAAAACATGATTGAGTATTGCATCACTTTAAGTCATATAATCGGTTAGGCGGTATACTATACAATACAAACCAACTTTCAGGCCCATGAGGATGGAGAGTTGCATGTAGTTTTTATCCCCTGTCTGGTCACTTAGGGGCTGATTGATTGGCTACCAAAAGATGCCAAGCCAAAATGTCCATAAACTTTTCGCATTCATTTGGTTGGAAGCCAAATTTTTTTTTGCCAAAGTTTCTTAGCAAGGTAACATTGTTAAACTCGTTCACATTTTGACACCCAATCAATTTTCCACATGTGTGCGGGTATAAATCATATATATTAGCATTTGTATTTGGCATCAAAGTCATTTGGTAACATAATTTTGGTTGTTATATTTTGACATCCAAATGAGGGCTATTATGAAAATCTGACCCAAGTTTTGGCAAAAAAAAATTGGCATACCAACATTTTGGCTTGCCCACATTTTTTCTTGGCACATTTTGGTATCGAACCAGTCAAGCCCTCATTTGATAATTGTTAAGGTTTCTTTAAGCTTGCTCAACTTCCTAAAAACTCTAGTTTCTCTAGGCTTTTGTTGGGAAGAGCTATTCAAATTATTTTGAAACGTGCATCTCTATGGATGGATCATTTCTATGTTTTATTCTACTAACTAGCTTCTTTCTTTCTCCCATTACAGGCTAATAAGTATGTAGGAGTAGGTTTCAACTCGCCTCCGCCAACTCTGAGCACCACGTTCGTTTGACTAATGACTCTGCCAACATCCAACCCTAATAATGCCCCTCGTCCATCACCCAGATTCCCATTGCCATCCATGCTCAAAATGGACCAAGGTGGTCAACAACAGAGCAAACTCGAAATTCGGCAAGTATCACCACATGGCTATCCAAAAATAGACACATGGGAGTGGTGGTAGCTAGTTAGTGAGGAAGGTGGTGGTGAGATTAGATCTACCGTGAATAATGAATCAACTATCACCACAAGGAGTGCACACTGATGTAAATGGCTAATTTGAGGGCTACACGACCCACCACATGTAGTAGCTTTGAGCCTATGACCTTCGAGATGCAATCTTCTCCTCCTCCCTTAGCCTCCTCACATGGTGATACTTTGAACGATCCTTCATTACGCATGAGTGACAAGGTTAGGTAGGCGTGGGATTTAGCGATGAGAACACTATATGAAAAACAGACAACGGTAACGAGCATATATTGGCCTTGGTAACAGGCAAATGTCTCAACACCTCTCACCAGTAACGAGCATTATGGTAATGGGTTGTTACTAGTGACAGGTCACGATGGCATCTGTTACCAATAACAAGATATGGGTAACTAGGGCCTTGATGACGCCCCTTACCAATGCCGGTTATAGATAACGGGCATTCTGGCAATGCCCGTTACGAATGTGGAATTGAAAAAATAAAAATCAAATATCTTCTATTATTTTATCTCTACTCCTAAAAAGCACGTAAGAGAGACAAAACTTGTGCAAAAATCGTCTCACGTCTCTTTCGTCGTCCGTCGTCGTAGTACGTCGCCCGCCCGCACCTCACGCCCCCTCGCTCCCATTCCGCAAAGTTCCGCGTCACATCCCCTCGCACACCTTCCGTGTCTCACATCCCGTCGCAAATCTCGCCGTGCCGCGCCTTCTCCCCCTTGTTCCTGCCCGTCGAGATGAGGACCGCCTCTGCCTCCCCATCGTCGTCCAGGGTTCGAGGCGTGGACGAGAGAACCACCGCCATATCCCCGTCGCCGTCCAGGGCTCTAGCATGGACGACAGGATCGTCGCCCTCCCCAGGGTCTCTCGCACACAAATTTCGCTCCCTCCCCACGATCTCTGTTTCTCTCCCCCTCTCCAGTTCCTATTCTGCGCCGTAACCACATGCTCGCCCTCCGCGCATCCCTGTCCCCCGCGATTGAATCCCCCGTGACCCGTTTTTCACGGCGGTGCCGATTGGATCCGACTGTTGTGATGGCCGGCTCCCTCCAAACGCAGCAGCTTCTGTCCGCCCATAGACGCGGTTACGGCAGCTCCATCCCCGAACGGAGGAAACACGGCAGTGATGACGGGTTGATGCCTTGGATATCAAAGCAGCCGATCCCATAGTCAGCCCAAAGGTCCCCTGGTCGGATGCAGGGATGCTGACCGTGGCACTGCGGCAGGTGAACCAGATGCACTCCCGGGGCTTGAGATTGTCGCCTTCTTCGTCGGCATCGACCACGCGCAGAATGCAGGTCACCAACAATCTCGACGTCGTCCAACTGAGTATGTTATGCCTCAGATCTCAGGGTGCTTGCATTGTGATCCGCAGGATTCCGCTGACCAGTCTCTACGTCTGTGCCAGAAACTACACAGTGGTGAGTTAGTTTCTTTACTCGTATCTCGTGCTGCCTACACATGACTCCTTATTGTTCCTTTTACTGAATGATGGTATGATTAGTTTGTATTTTGGCACTACAAAACCAATTCTATTTGTATTATTTCTGTGCCATTCGGCCATGCCTGCTCCCAAATGCTGCACACGAGCTGTTCAAAACAATGTCATTGTTATTTTTTTAATGCCATTAAGACATGGGGGTCAATGTATGGCGATGTCGTGCTCGTGAGAATGATATGATAATATGTACTTTATTGATAATTGCTATTGGACTTGGGGTGCTGGAAGCCTGGAACTTCCATGTTATCTTTTGAAATGGGTTTATGGATGGTCAATTACCTTTCAAATGCCATTAATATCTTGTTTAAAACATATGACTCGTCTCTATCGTCCTGTTCTGAATTGAAGTGCAGATCTTGTAAATCCTTCCTCTGCTCCATAACTTCAGGGTTCTCTTTGCTAATTTATTCTTTGTCTAAATTTTGGATGTGTAGTTTATTAGTCTTATGACTGCTTGTTCTACAGTTAAAAGTTAACTGAAGAATTATTTGTGGTTTATATTTTACAATTTTCTTATGTAATTGTGTTTACTTTTATATTGGCCTTTGGGTGTCATGAGCAATGCTAAACAAAGTCCTTCTTGTATTTGGGGTTCATTTGATCCACATATCATATGTCACATTACATTTTTTTTCTTTTTGCAAAGAAATCATGTGGCTGAAATATGTCAGAATTATTTTATCATTTGTATCTTGATGACTGATCTGATTATATTATTCTATTAAGAATTGAGTTTATTAAGGCATTATACTCGTTGTATCATAGCAATACAAGGCCATGAACCTTTTATTATACTACTAAAAGGAACATAGTTATTCACATGATTAGAAGTAACTAATTTCATATTAGAAGTACGTGGTGCTTTGCGGCATTGTCGTATTTGTTGATCCTATGTGTTATAGTATAAATATTTTTTGTTACCCGTAGCAACGCACGGGCATTAACCTAGTTTTTATACATACACACCCACACACAGAGACAAGTGTATAGCTACATCCATACATAGCTTGCACTTGTCATACAAACTTCAGTCCCAGAGAATGCAAGCAAATACAAAAAGGTTTCATGGATCTAATGTTTGAAAGCTTCACCCCACTAAAGAGTCCTCCATGCAATGAGAGACACAATCAGAGGAGGATCCCGGCGTGGCGCGGGGTCCTGGCGACGCCGAAGGGAGGGAGGCTCGAGCCACCGCCGCCGACTGGGGAAAGGGATAAGCGGAACAAAGATGGGGAGGAGGGAGGGCGCCAGCCGCCAGGGGCCGGCGACGGCGGGGGAGGGAGCGATACTCGTTGTGAGCATCGTTGAGAAAGGAAGTGGATAGGGAGAGGGTGCAAGAGGGGGTTGGCGTCTAGCGGACACGAGTGAACTTTTAAAGGATTGAAGTAAAATTTTGGGTGCAGAAACCATCAATGGTAACGGATGTTACAATAAATATTAAAGGTAACATGCATTATTTAATGTTCTTACCAAGAAGGTTGGGGTGTGGTCTTCAACTTTTATGAGTAACTGACATAGACTTATTGGTAACGAGCATTAGTAACGTCTATTACCTTTAATATTTTTAGTAACATGCTATATAAGTTCGTTACCAATGTTGTGTTACCTATTTTTGTTTTTTCACGTAAGGAAGTGTCTCTACCTCAATCGATTGAAAAAACACTCCTCTCTCAATCACCCCTCCATAACCGTTAGATCTTAATCCAAGGGCCTAGATCTCTCCTTCTCTCTCCTACATCTTCCACCTCTCATTCTTCCCCAACCGGCATCCCCCAACATCGCGAGTCTCCGACCCTCCCGCCGCCGCCGCCGCCCAGCCCCTCCCCCACCCTCCGACGTGGGCGGGCTAGGGCCTCGCCGACCACCGTGCAAGCCCCTCCCGCCGCCGCCTCCCACCGCCGCCCGCTGAAGCTCCGCGCCGTCGTCTCTGGCCAACGTCGCCCCCCGCCCTTCCCTGGCCCGACCGCCTTCCACAACCGCCCGGGCCGGCGGCGCCACTGCCGCCGGCCTCGCCGCCCCTGCTCCCACCACCACCGCCATGCCGGCCTGCGGCCGCCAGCCCTTCTTCTATGGCCGGCGGTGAGCACCGGCTCCCCCCACCGGCAACCCCGAAACCCTAACCCGAACCCTAACCTCGTCGGAGTTCGCCGGAGTTGGAGAAGAAGGGAGGATGGGGAAGAAGAAGCTTAGTTTTTTGGGTGATTGATAGTTTGCAAGATTTCAACCGGTTGAAGAGGAGTAAATCTCAAAAAATAAAGATCAAGTTGGCACTCATGAACAAAATGGTATACAAGTCGGGCTGCCAACTATCAACGCTTTTGTGACCAAATAAAAAGTTGAACAAAAAAGTTTAAGTCATACTAAATAGGGTATTTCATTAAAAATCCTAAACCTCTTGATGATCCCTCCCTGGATTTGGTGACATGCATGATGTTAGTCGAAACTTGTTATTTATGGCTCAATAGTCTATTTTGTGGCAATTATTATGCAATGTGAAAACTTTTGTTATTTGTACTACATGAGCTAAAAATATACTTTGAAAGTTTTACTGAGTCGAGCTATAATTTTTTTTCTCACTGTCTAGTCCTATACGAATTTTGATAAATATATTTTGATATAGCATATCTAAGTATTGCATTAGAGTGCTACTATGCTACCAAACATGAATGTTATCATCTAAATCGGTTCGTAAAAATCCATACAAAATACATCGATGAGCATAACATATCCATAATTTACGGTCATGCAAAGTTTGGAATTGAGGAAAAATATACAAGAGGAAAAATGTAATACCCTGTCTCCCAAGGCCGCACCACCCAGCCCTTCCGTGGGGGCGGGCACGCGTACACATAGCACCCTGCTTACACTTTCGTCCTCGCTTCGTGTAAAAGGGTCAACCCGAAGGTGCTATGGCTGGGGGACAAAGGCTTATAAGTTGGTTCCACCCTCTCTAAACTAGCAAGGTGGTACTAAACATGCGCACACCGCGCTCATGGGCCACTATGGACCATATCAACTTGGGCCGGGTGTCAAAAAAAATCAACACTGAACAAAACTATAGTAATGTAAAGAGAAAAATGAGAAATCAACGCCGGAATATGGAACTATTTATTCTAGCAGGCAGGCGTGTAAAATTTTTCATTTTGGTCCTTTTCGCGTAAGATTTTTACATATAGACCCCTGGAGGAAAGATTTCCAAAAATGGACCCAAAGCTGGGCGCCAGGTCTCCTGAGGTATAACAGGTGGGCTCCATGTCTCCTGGCACCCACCTCTGCCACGTGCGATCCAGCGTGACTGGAACCCTAGGTCGGGCGCCGAAGCTGGGCGCCAGGTCGCATGGCGCCCTCTTGTTATACCTGGGCGCTAAGGGACCTAGTGCCCACCCTCGGGCACATAAGCCGCTCCTATCCCTTTCTTCCTCTCCTCTCCTTTCTTCTCCCCATTTCCTCTACAGAGAGGCGCAAGGCGCCGCCGCCGGCCCTAGCCGCTGCTGTGGGCCCCCTCCGCCGCCGCCCTCCACAAGGAGCAGGTAAACCCCCTCCCCTCATGTATAACCCAGGTATAACGGGTGGGCGCCATGCGACCTGGCGCCCAGCTCCCACCCCCGCCCTAGGGTTCCATCCACGCTGGATCCCATGTGGCAAAGGTGGGCGCCAGGAGACATGGAGCCCACCTGTTATACCTAGGCGCCAAGTAATCTTACGCGAAAAGGATCAAAATGAAAAAAAATTTACGGTAGGCGTCGGATGCTGACTAAGGCTATCCGCACTCGTTGGCCTCTACTTCCAACCTCTAAACGAATATTCTCGCCTAGTCATCGAGATTCCAACCTCTATCCCAACTTTTCCCGCAACGGTCGACCTCTATATCTCAACCTCTATACCAACTAATTCATATTTTATTCAATCGTTCCAACTATCATCTCCTCTCTCCCCCTCACCTTTTCTTTTCCATAACCTTTCCCCTCTCTTTTCCCTTTTCTTTTTTCTACCTCGTCATTTTTTTGTTTCTTTTTTCCTTCTGTTTCTAATTCTTTTTTTCTCTTTTTACGTTCTCTTTTTTTCCTCTATTTTTTTTCCACCCGACACCTCTAGGCCTCTAGATATTTCTTGTCCCTCTCGCTCGATCTCGTGCGGGACCGTCGCTCTCTCCTCTTTCTCCGCCGCCCTCTCCGCTTTCTCCGCCGCCGAGGCCGCCATCTCCCTGCTCCTCCACACACGCCGAGGCAGCCAACTCCCCATCTCCTCCACGGACGCCGAGGCCGCGCTGCCCTTTCCTCTACTCTCCCAACGGCGGTTCCCTCGCGGATCGAGTGTCGGCGGCGCAGAATCGAAGGAGGTGGTGGCGAGGAAGAACAAGGCCAGTGCAGGTTGAGTCCGGGGGCGCGGCGTCGACGGCTCCAACTCGGACGCCACCTCCGCTCGCGCTGCTGCTGCACGAACTCCGCCGAGGCTTGTGTGTATGTGTTCTTGGTGGCTGCAGCGGATTTGTGCTCGATTTGTCTTCGATTTGTGCTCGATTTGTCTTCGATTTGTGTATTCGAGTGGCTGCGGTGGATTTGTTTTTGGTGGTCCTCCTCTGTCCCAGGTCCCCTTCCTCGAGCTCGTCTGTCCCAAATCCGGCGAGCAGGCGGTCCATGCGCTCGTCGGCCGGTGGTTGGGAACGCGCGTGGCAGGGTGGGCCCCGTGCCACGTCGGACGGTTGCGGCCCGCCGGTATCTCCTCCCTCCCCTCCACGGTATGTGCCCCATCTCCCTCTCCTTCATCTCACGTTTTCATGGCTAGGGTTTTCTTAGCTCCCAGCTCCCAACAAACTGGATAATAACCTTTCCCCCTCCGTTGAATCTCTCCAATATCTTTGTACCTAGTTTGATGGGTTGGGAGGTCGAGGGGGAAGTGGGGCGAACACATGGCTTTGCGAAGGGAAAATGGGTGGATTAGGAGTTTTCTCCTTTTCATTTGTTTACCATTGTCATTGCCGGATTGATCTGAATGGTTGTCTGCCAAATGCTGCTGAAATGTCAGCTGATGCTCCAACTCCTATCCCTTTCGCAGAGAATGGTTGTCTGCCAAATGCTGCTGAAATGTCAGCTGATGCTCCAACTCCTATCCCTTTCGCAGAGTTAACGTTGAGTTCGCATATGTAGTAAACTGCTAAGAAGTGCAATCTTTTTTATGGTAAATATCTAAAGTTGAATCTTTCAATGGCGAATAAATATACGAATACGAGTTCACAGTAGTTACCGCTATAGTTATATGTTTATTGTTTAGTTTTAAGTTTTGTGCTCACTTGTGGCTGATACTGTTGTTTATATCTACGTTGCCTATATACATGGATATGATATGGTGGTATAACACGGATACGGGGATATGCCTTATCCATATTTGTGTTGGCTTGTGGGTGACACTGATGTTTATCTATGCTATTTTGTGAATTGCGATATTATCCCACTGAAGAAGTGGATAAATCTATATACTTTTTTTTTTTTGAAAACTGAGTAGTTTCAATTGAAATCCTGAACACGTTGTTTATTCTTCTTTTCTCCAGCTTAAGAAGGATCAAGAAATTCATTAAGGCCTCTCCAATGGTCGTATCCATTCCACAGCTCTATACAATTAATGCAGCTAAAAGACCTGGTCCTTTACACTGCAGACTCAATTCCATATGAAATCTGGAGCTTTCTATGGAACCGGCTCCTAAACAATTAAAAATCATATATTTCTGACACAGCACAACTGTTTTCTTCCGCTGTCTTCTCTTTTCTTCATGGAGCCTTCTCCCTTCTTTCTGGAATTCTGGTTGCAATCGATCACAACAACACACCACCATACACAAGATATTTTGTTCAGATGGATTCATGGAGAGAAATTTCTGAGTTTGCTTGCTTCTGAGCCAAAAAGCTGTTGGGTACGGAAAAAAATACACCATAAGTTTCACATAGATACTGAAAATAAAATATTTTAGTAAAACTAAGAAATCTACCTCAAATCCATGGCAAACATGAAGCGGAAGCCTGTCCACGATCTACAGGTTGCCTCCCTGCAACGGCCGCCGCCCAGCCCACTTGCTTCATGAATCGCCGCTGGATCTAACTGAGGTTGAAGCTGACTGTGCTGAACTTGCTTGCTTCATGATTTACTACTGGATTTGGCGCTGTTGGATGAGGATGCGGCTGTCCATGGCCGCATCTCCGAGAATGGGACCGAGGAGGAGGGGACGCAGAGCAGGGGCGACGGGAGCAGATGGGGCGGCATGAGAATGGGGGACGAGCAGACAAAGAAGTCGTGCTAAGGAATGGCCGGATAGAAAGCCGTTGATTTTTTTAGTGCCGTGGATTCCATCTATAGATACGCCCCTACATCTATTCGCTGGATCCAATGTAACACAAGCCATCACATCATTAATGGGTCCTACCTTAGGACCGGGGCAGCCTCCATACATTGGAGATGCCCTTAGTTTGCCATATCACATGTTTGTCTCTTGTCTGATGAGAAATACCATAAGTTGATTTACCGAGTTGCTTATAAACAGCGCAAGCCAATGTTGTTCAAAAGTTTGATAAATTTTTTTATTAGGTTTATCAGGTTTAGATCCAGAAAAACTCATAAGGTGAAATTGTACAGGCTTTGATTTCTTTCTAATTGATATTTATAAAGACAAGTGCTCAAAGCCTCAAATGGCATTCTTTATGAGCCTTCATAAGTGTGTCCCAGTCAGTGGCTATAATATTTTGATTCTTAATATGGTATTGTCCTAAAGGGATGCTGTTATGAGATGAAATGGTTCACACGATGTGAGGCTCTAGGCGGTGGGTCACCGCCTAGTGCCTTTTGTAACCTTGATTACCTATTCAATTTACAAAAGGCCTTGTGATTTTGGTATTTGTGTCATTTAAGGGGGTGACTGCATGGTTCTCATGGATTTTCATCTCACACAGAATGCGTGTAATATGTTTCTTGGGTTATATTCGTTTAATTATTTATTCTTATTATTCTTCATCAGGCTATAAATGGCAGGAAGACACCGTGCAGCCCGCCAATACTATGAAGACCCTCGAGGATATCGTGATGCTCCACCTCCTCCACCTGCACGGACAAGGGTAGTCTCTCCACGTCGCTTGGAGGAGGAATTGTCTAGTCGTCGTGCTGAGATGTGCAGAATCCGTGAAGAGAATCAGCGTCTGGCAGATGAAATTGTTGCTCTCAGGCGAGCCATGCCTCGTTTGAAAGAAGATCTCCATGCCTCAAGTCAGGCTGTACCTAAGCTCCGAGCAGAGAAAGAACTTGAATCGAGGGAGCTGACCCAGAGGAATCTGAAGCTGGAAGCTGAGTTACGTGCTTTAGAGCCTCTTAGGCAGGATGCTTTGCATCTTCGATCTGAAGCAGGTAAACTACAGTCTTTGAGGCAAGAGCTAGCTGCAAAGGTTCAGGGTCTAGTAAAAGAACTCGAGCATCAGAAGTCTGAAAACCAGAAAATACCTGCTATGGTAGCTGAGCGTGATTCTCTACGGCAAGATCTGATCCAGGCTAGGTATTGAGCACTTATTATTTCCTCGTTCTTCTAGATTGGATGCATCCCCTTGATATTCTTGATGGATCATGTGATAAATCCTATGGGCTATTTAGTTCAGTGTTTCTGATCTGTTTTGTCTTTCATGTTCTTGTGAGTAGAAAAGCTTCTAACTAATATGTCATTATAGGGCTGCACTTGAGTATGAGAAGGCGGCAAAGCCAGAGCTGACAGCACAGGTGCAAGCAATGGAGAAGGATCTTGTAGCTATGGCTCAAGAGGCTGAGAAGCTGAGGGCTGATATTTCAAAGAGAAGGGCACCTGGTAAGTTTCTTTTCCCTTTTGGATGTACATTAGTGAAATAATTGCAAAGTTTATCCTATAAAGCGGTCTACTTTTAGGTTTCAGCAACCACGGAACCTATGGCGCACCTTTGTCTACTGGAATGGGTTTGCAAGGCATGTATGATGGTGGCTATACTTCGACTGGGAGTCGCTATGGCACCGGACCTTGGGGGGGATCGCATGACCCCCATGGTTATCCACACCTTTAATTGGGCTTCTGACCGAAGTCTCCCCTGGACAGTTTCCCTTTTTTCATAGTGCAGCTGAGTCCTGTGTACTGTGGGTCTGTGGCTGTGCTTCTCGACGTAGTAAGACTTGTGCAATCGTTATCTAAAAAAAAAAGTAAGACTTGTGCAATCTCCCAGCGCTATATCAGCTGAGGTTATCTTGGTACCTTTCCTAGTTCCATTAGTCAGAAAATATAATTCAGTCTCGTAGAAAAACAGATGCCCATAAGTGGAAACTCACTGCAATAAAGGAAAAGATAGGTGATCTGCATCTTATTTGTTGCAAATCACAAAAGAATGCACTGACACAGTGGCATCAGCTGGGCCAACTATTGTCTCAATAATTGCTTGGTCTGCGTCATGGAAGTCAATAGGTCCTAATTTATTCATGCTCAAAATCTGCAATGAGGGGCATAATGAGCTGTTTCCTGGACTGAGGTATTCTGTATTGCAAGGGTGGTATGCAAATTGCAACATATTGTTAAGGAGAGCTGAAGTGTCCTGGTTCGAAAAAGTTCATAATTATAAATAGATATCTTGAAATAATATTTGTAGTATTGCTTCTGTGCCGTCTGGCTCTTCTGGGGTTGTAGTTTCACGGCATGCAATGGCCTATTTGACTGTGGTGCTCTGAATGCAGTTTTTTATCCTCTTGTGGTAGACATGGTAGTTGGTGCTGTACTGCCGTATCTTGGTTTCAGGATGGTTCTTGTGGTGTTGAAGACCTCCGGAGGCCTCACCGTTATCGGCCAAAAACAAAGCTTTGACGCTTACGCCTTACCGCTAATACCACTCTAAATATTGGAATTTTTTTATGATTTACTCTGATCGAAATGTATGCCTTTGTTGAGTTGTGAATGCGTTGCTCTGAGCTGGGACGGAAATATTAAAAGCTGCGGCGACCAAAAATTGCTGCATTCACGTTTGGATGCTAAAAATTGCTTAGCGTTTTGACGTTTTCCCTTTGTCGGGATGCTCTTTTCAAAACAAATGAACAGTATGTATGGAGCGATACTCTTTCAGAGCAAAAGAGGAGTCTGGCTGTTTTAGGCCCTATTCGTGCAGCTGCTAGCTGTTGAGTTGCGGCTACTGCTGCTGACGGCTAGCAGCAGCCCAGCGAACAGCGCCTTAAACAAGATGGAGCAATTGCAATCTAACTATCTTCTCACTGATGTTCGGGCTTGGGTCCATATGTCAGTGACTGAACTATAGACGGCCAACTATGGATGGGGCAATTGCCATCTGACTATCTCCCTACTAACGTTTAGGTCGGCTTCACACGCTAATTGCATTGGAATCTGATGGGATCATGGGACAATTGCCCTACTGTCGTTTAGGCTCGACTTCATACGTAGAGCAACAATTGTCATCTGACCATTTCATTAAAATCATTAAATTATAATGCTTATAAACCGTTAAAAGCTCTATTATCAAAGCTTTTGGGAGAGCACCGAACAGTGCCGTCCAGCACTCCATCCACCACACAAAAGTTCAACCTTCTTGCACAAGAAAATCCTCCACCAGGGCCTCTCCAAAATTAACCCCACCGAGGAGGGCCCAACCCGAACTGCTCCCTCCGTCCCAATAAGAGTGACGTTTTGGGTGTTCGTGCCGTGAGTTTGACTAGATTGGTAGAAAATAATTGCAATATTTAAATCTTTAAATATTTTTTTATAAAAAAACTAGATCTAAATATCTATATAATGATATTTACATTGTATCATAATTTTTAGTATATATTTTTACATAATTGATCAAAAAGTTTTCTCGGGAAGTGAGAAAAACAATTATTTTGTGACGGAAGGAATAGACCGAAAAGGTTTATTCTCAAATCGGCCCCTCCCTTTATTATCACACTCCCACCAAGGCCTCTCCGTTTCTTTGCCCTGAAACTTTCTTTCCCCTTTGCCCACTCCTCCGTATCCCGAGTTCCGCGGCGACGGCGCGGGCGAGCCGAGCGCCGCCGCCATGAAGGTTTCCATCAAGACGCTCAAGGGCTCCAGCTTCGAGATCGAGGTGGACCCCTCAAGCAAGGTACGCCGGCGCAGCCGCCGCGGTCTCCCCCTTTCCTCCTGATCTCGCTGCTTTGCACGGAATGTGCTCGATGAACCGAGCCTTCCGGCCTTAGGGGTTCGTCCGAGGGTTTGGGGTTTTCTCTTGCAGCCGTGATCAGTGGTCAGTACCTAGGGACGCCGGATTCGGGCGCGACTGGTGCCAATCCGCCGTAGCGTTTTAGGGATTAATGGATGCTGTGTGGCAGTTCGGCGGAATTGTTTTAGCTGTGGATGCTGCCAGTGCCATTCCCCCCTGCTAGAGCTTGCGGGTGGGGGAATGGACGTCTCATCGGTTGAGTTGGGGGGTGGGTCGTGAGAGCTACCGATGAGTTGGATTGGGTCCTGATGTCTCGTTTGCCTGCTGGTACTGTGGGTGGTGGGATACCGTTACCACTGAATGCGTGCCAACTGTTTGATTATGTATGGTGGCATATTGGCATGACAGCATGGGCTGGCTTGGTTGTTGTGGGTGACAATCACTTTGCTATTCACAGCAGTTGGTGGCTTGGTTATATTCGGCGACTCATGTATGAGTAGACTGTAATAAATGACTATCAAAGTGAACAAGTCTCACGTGTAGCAGTACGCCAGTACCGTTTCTGTAGTACTGCACTTGCTGAGGGAGATTGTCTAGGAGTGCTTGCTGCTTGATAATGGATCATCAAAAGTTTTACTTAAATCTAAGCTTTGGATTAGGGACAGTAACTCTAGCTAAACTGTTTGACTTTCATTTAAATAGTTTGTCTCACGAATTTTCTTACAATGACGAGATGATGTTTTTTCTGGTCTTTTGAATCCTGATTCTTATCGACTTAATATAGATGTGAAATTGTGATTGACAAGTGACTACAATTTACTTTCTAGGTTGCCGATGTGAAAAAGCTCATTGAGACTACACAAGGGGAGAATGTCTACCCAGCTGATCAACAGATGCTTATTCATCAAGGGAATGTTCTAAAAAATGAGACGACACTTGAAGAGAACAAAGTTCTTGAGAACAACTTCATCGTTATAATGTTGTCCAAGGTATGCTCTTTGTTCACTGCTCTTGTAGATAGCTTAAAATTTGTGGTGACTTAGTATGTATTTGGTCAAACCTTTATTTCAGAAGGGATCATCAAGTGCTGCTTCAGCTACTGCTAAGGCTCCCACAAGTCAGGTAATGCCATTACATTTATTCTTTTTTGTTATACTAAGGAGTAACATTTTTCATATGTTATTAGGCATTAAATGCAGTTTCCTTACCAAAATGCAGTTTCCTTACCAAACGATAAAAGCAATAAGCTAGTTGAACTTTTTTTTTTTATCACGAACATTATGGATTTTTTATTATACCATTAAGAGGGACAATTATGGTTAAATTGAGAGATGCTTTCTTCTATGTATTTTATGAGCTCTTTGCTGTATGCTTTAGTATTATTTTCTTGATACATAATGTCTGGGCCAACCATGTGTTTGAGGGGAAAAATAACTGTTAACAAGGTAACACTTTCACATGTTTGTAAAATTGTACGGTGTTTTCAAGTCCTATGGTTATTTCCTGATCCATCAATTTATTTTCTTAATCTGCTATTGTGTTTTTATTTTGGTACTGTCCAGTTCAATTTAATCTGTGTTCTCTTGCAGATCTCAGTTGATAGGGCGATACCTGCAACCCCTGCAACTCAACCACCACCAGCGGCACCAGCACCTGTGTAAGTGTGCACTAATTTTTTGCAAACTAGAAAGTTGAATTCTGATTATGTGGAACCAGGCTTTTCTTAAATCAATTTTCAAATAAGGTTTTAGTTTTTTACTACAATAACAACTGAGTTCGCCATTAGTTCCTAGACTGTGATTGTATTAAGATCAGTAAATTGCCCAATCATTGTAATGATCTGAGGAACTTTACTCAGATTGTGTCCAGAGGGAACATGGTTTCCCTTCATCTTCTCAATTTACTACCGAATCTTGCGAGTATGTCATCTTCATAATGAATTCATGATGCCATCCTAGCATTTCATTTTAAGCGCATGTAGATCGTTCTTGAATGTTTAAATGCGTGCCTCCTGCACTCATTCGACTCTGATATGCATTTTCATAAAACCTTCCAGTTTCTGTTCTCTACCATGCATGAGCAATGACGTTACGTTGGGGGCTGCCTGTGAGAGGTGGTTGCCGTGTTGTCAATGAGCTTCTCAATAATCACTTTAGGTTCTTTGGGTTGCATAGTGACTGAAATACCCCGAGCTTACATGAAAACCTCCCCCTTAATCGCCTACACCAAGTAGTTGTTTCTTGTGAGAATCAAAAACTGCAATGGCATTGCTCTCCTTTGACATGCCAACTTCACTCCCTACCATCTCTCTGCAATGCTCCGATGGACCTACACCAAGCTCTGATGCCAATTTTTGGCGCTGATCCTCGAGAGAATTCATTCATTCTTTTCATTATCCCATGCAAACAGCAATACGATTGCCAGAATGGAGAAAAACAGCAAAAATGCTACGCATACGTATCTCTTCAAAAGTTCTGTCTTTACCTTTGTGATTTGGGCGAGGTACTGCTGTGTGATTAAGGGAAGAGAACAATTTGAAATTTCTCCTGGATTTGGGCCATCAATTGTTATCAAAGTTTGCTGTAGGAGGCATCCATAGGCGCGAGATGTTGGGTGGTGGACGAGATGCGACGAAGAGGAGTTTGCTGTGGTTCTCACAAGAAGCACCTACTTGTCTTGGGCAATTAAGGTGGATCCGTCATGGAAGTTGAAGGGTTCGGGAGGCTGTTCAATCATTAAATAGGTTCATTGCTTTGGCCCAGATTATGGTTAATCCAGCATGGGTATCAGCTCGGTTTCGCTCATCAGCTGTGTACTGTTTACAGCATCTGCTGGTTTGAGTCAAATTGAATAATAACACGAGCAAATAACTCAAGCTGTGTTAGGCATAATCAATTGTTCTTTATATTCATCTCCCAAGAGGAGTGATACTAGAGATTGGGAAGATTGCTTATGTTCTCTGCGCATCCTTTTCTAGCGCTTGTTCGTGTTGTGTTCTTGCCCGTGAGGTGTGTGTCCGCATGAATAACATTAAGTATTTGAGGGTTTGGGGGATTCTTTGTGCCATTTGTTTGAGTCCTAATTCTCTTCTGCTCCCAATAATAATTTTTTCTCTTATGCCACACTTCGATTGGTACCCATTTATGTTCTTGTTCTGTCATTGCAGTCACGTCAATACGATACTTTCTTAATGATTCACCTGTTGGCTGTTGCTGTTGGTGAAAGCAAAATTATCACTACTGGAAGAGTAGCAATAGAGAAACAAGTTTTTTTTTGGATGGCAGTATAGTGAATAGAGTTTGAATGAGCGTCAGAAAAGGAACTTTCCCTTAATTGTGTTCTTATTAATTTGTTTGCTAGTTGTTGTTGATAGATGCTGTTTTGTTACTTGCTGACTAATTCATTTTAAATTCTGTTGAAACAGTGTACCTGTTAGTGCACCTGCCCCAACTGCAACAGCAGCTAGTCCAGCTCCCACTGCTGCTGCAATGTAAGTTTTACATATTCCCTTCTAACTTTAGAATCCTGCTAATATATCCAGTTGAATTCTACTTTAATTTGTTGTTTGGCAAGATATCAGTTTTCCTGATTATCCCACTTCTACTTGTTAATTGGTAAGAAATGAATGGCATTTGAATAGAATGTTTTTTTATGTGATTTTATCAACAGCACTGAAGCGGATCCTTATGATCAAGCTGCGTCAAACCTTGTTGCTGGTGGCACTCTAGAAGCAACTGTTCAGTCAATTCTTGAAATGGGTGGAGGTGCATGGGACCGTGACACCGTTGTGCGGGCTCTTCGGGCTGCATATAACAACCCGGAACGGGCTGTTGAATATCTATATTCTGTAAGGACGATGCCTTTTTCCCCATAATTTTTATTACTTGCTGGATGAGTTCTTGTATTAAATGGATGGATAACTAGCACCTACCAATTTACTGAAGGGTGGTGTTAGTTTGTGCTTAGTGCTAGCTCCGATTTACAGGGCATATATTTTCCCCCTCAGTATTCTTCCAGAATATAATGTGTATATGGGACTAATGACTGTCCTCTTGTTAGCATTTATTAGCTAACCATTATGGTAACTTTTCTCTTGCTTTCCGCCCAAGCAAAATAACACGGCTTCACTCTAACTGAATACAAAGTTCCTACAAGTAACTTTAAACAGGTTCTTGTTTATTTTCTGTTCTCTTGAATATGGACAATGGTATATGTAGCAATGAGTGCATGTTTTTTCTATTCTCTTGAATATGGACAACGGCATCTGTAGCAGCTTCTTAAAACTGATCTCTTCGTACTCTATTTTTCTGACACAGTTATTAGCATCTTATGTTTTTCATTTGTCATCTACTCTAATTTCAATGCCCCTGTGATTTATAGGGGGTTCCTGAGCAGGAAGAGGTCCCTGCTGCTGCATTGGCTCCTCCAATCAGCCAACAACCGGCTGATCCAGTTCAGGCTCCACATTCAGCACAACCTGCAATTCCATCTTCTGGACCCAATGCTAATCCCTTGGACCTGTTTCCTCAGGTTCCCTCCTTCCCTCCCCATTCCTGCTTCCCCCCCTCCCCCTTCCTCCTTTCCGTGTCTCTAACTTGTTCAATTTATCTGCAGGCCCTTCCAAATGCGTCTTCAAATGCTGCTGGTGGAAATCTTGATGTTCTGCGGAACAATACACAGTTCAGAGGTTTGCTTTCTTTGGTGCAGGCTAACCCTCAAATCTTGCAGGTTCTTTCATGTTCACTTAATATTTCCATTCTAGTTGTCTATTCCATAGACCATCTTCATTAATACAATTATTGCGTGTAGCCTTTGCTTCAAGAACTGGGGAAACAAAACCCACAGATTATGCAGCTGATTCAGGAAAACCAAGCTGAGTTCCTGCGTCTTATCAATGAACCTGCAGAGGGAGCTGAAGGGTACGATTATTTATTGATGCCATTATATGCCTTGTGATGTTTGTGTCCTGTGCTTGATGCTCTTTACATCTTGAGCCAGGAGTTTGCTAGGTCAGTTTGCTGGTGCTGGAATGCCTCAAACAATAGCAGTGACACCCGAGGAGAATGAAGCTATACAACGGGTAAGGGCGTAAGGCACTTGATTCATTCAACTATGTGTGTGTTTTTACTGTACTTGTTTGTCTGTCAGTGTGCACTTTCTGTGCAGAGAAGGCTGTATTGGTGATATATTGTTATCTATTGTTTTTTTTTTGTGCTGTTGCTCATATGTAAACATCGTCGTGTTTCCTATCTGCGCAGCTTGAACAAATGGGTTTTGACCGCGATCTGGTTCTAGAGGTTTTCTTTGCCTGCAACAAGGATGAGACGATGGCTGCCAACTATCTGTTGGACCACATGAATGAGTTTGATGACGAAGCTCCTCAATAGGGGGTCAGATGGTTTGAGAGCTACATGGTGGCTGATGATGCGGTTGGATTCAGAATGAAGCGTCAGTGTTTTGAATGCTGATTGCCCAATTTTAGGGTGTTTAGGGTTGAGAAATATTTTGAGTTTCTCAATCATCCTGTTTTTTTTTTCTCTGTTTTTGTTTAATGTTTAGTGCATACTCTAGATGGCATTCACACACCATATATAACCACCAGGCATTACAGTGTTAACGGTCAGTTAATTGTTATAGGGCTAAACGAGCGCATTCATCTCGTTTGTCAGTGGTTGAGCTGAGCTGGGCGGAGCTGAATGGCACCATAACATCGATTGTGGTAGGTTGCTGTGAGTTGTTGGCAGGCCGGAGTGGAAGCATTACACAACATTTGCTTTTCGCAGAAGTGTGGATGTGTACTTGTTTTGTGCTGCTGTCGCAGGCCGCCATGAAGCTCCTGAAGGCATTGCAACGAGCAGACGGAGAGAATATGTGGGACCATGGGCCTATTTGTTCATACGTGTCTGCAGTGGCTAGCTTTGTGAGCCCATAAGCAGATCACCTGAGCCCAGTCCCAGGAACTCGTCCATAAATTGCAAGTTCCTTACTTGCCAAGGATCTGATTTGAACAAACTATTCAGTACTAGTTAGATCGAGAATAGCCAATGCGTTTGGACGACATTACAAATTGGATTAAAAATGCATATTATATTGGAAATCCAAAACCTTCTTGTCATCTTCGCTGAGCCACCATAATGTTACCAGTACATGGAACATGATAATCATTCTTGGACCGAGCTGCTGGACACCGTAGCTGAACTGGAGAAACCCTTGGCCTCGCTGGCTCTGCTTGGTTCATTGCTGACTCAGTTGCTTCGATGCCAAAATTGTCCCAGGCTGCTTTTGTCTTTTGATAAGCTTTTCAATGACAAGACCCAGGTAATATATTTGTGCCATCCATCCCCGCTCCACTTGCTAATAATCTTGTCCTGTGTAGGATAACCTGACCTGGTATACCTGTCAAGCATCACAAGGACACAGATCAGCATAGCTAAGAAGTTGAACACAGCTGCTCAACTTCAGTAATTTCAGTGTAGCATCAGAGTGATCAGTTGGTGCTTCTTTTGTGATACCCAAACTCCAGCCGGGTCTCTAAACGGGCTACCATTTTGTGGAGGCCACCAAATTTTAGTCCAGAGCCCTTAGAACTCTATTTCCACCCCGAGAGTTACTTTCTTTTGCTGACAACTAGGTCCCACTAGTCAGATTGATTTTGGGGCCATCATTTCGTTGAGCTGGCTGGAGTCTAGAGAGAATTTTCTAAGCCCCTAAATTTTATGGGTCGGAAAAAAAAATACAAAATAGAAACTCATATTTAGTCACCTGGCTGGAGTTGCTCAAAGCCACATATTTAAGATCCAGTTGTCCAAAATCTATGTGTAAGACCAATTAAAAACATTCGGGTGTTGGATAGACACTCCCGAAGAAAAAGACATTTGTCAGTGCTAAGTCAACAACACCTTAATCCGGTGGGCAGAATATTCAAGTCAGGAGTAACAATCGTTGACTGATCATTAGACCATGGATTGACAAACATGGTTAATCAGTTGGCATGCACTAACAAAATGCAGTATAAATAGGCATGCACTAACTGAAGAACAGAGCATGTAAGTAAAGGTAGAAATCAAAGATGAAGACCTCGATCTCAATGGGGGTGCTTGTGGTCAGCCTGCTCTCCTCCTTGCTCATGGACGGCGCCTCCTCGAGGAAGGACCACTGCCACGCCGACGACAGGGCGGCGCTGCTGTCCATCGACGCCGCACTCGGCAACTACTTCTCCGCCAGGTGGACGTCCGACGACAGGGCCTGCTGCAGCTGGGCGTCCGTGCACTGCGACCCTTTCAGCGGCCGCGTCACCGACCTCTACTTCGCCCAGCTACCCAACTTCACGGGCACCATCCCCGACGCCATCGCCGGCCTGACGCACCTCACCGTCCTCGAGTTCGACCACCTCCCCGGCGTCTCCGGCGCCATCCCTCCGGCCATCGCCAAGCTCTCCAACCTCTCCGAGCTCATCATCTCATGGACCTCCGTGTCGGGCCCCGTGCCGTCCTTCCTCGGCAAGCTCACGCAGCTCACCTTGCTCGACCTCTCCTTCAACTCCCTCTCCGGCGAAATCCCGGCGTCGATCGCCGCGCTCCCTTACTTGAACAGCATCGACATCAGCCGCAACCGCCTCACCGGCGCCCTTCCGCCGCTGCTCTTCAGCAGATTGTCGCATTCATCATCGCAACAGCCGGCGTACCTCAGGCTGTCGCACAACAACCTCTCCGGCAGCATCCCGGCGGAGTTCGCCGGCGTCGAGTTCGCGCAGGTCGACCTGTCGCGCAACGCCTTCGCCGGCGACGCGTCGCCCCTGTTCGGCGTGGCCAAGCAGCTGCAGTACTTGGACCTGTCGCGCAACGCGTTCAGCTTCAACCTCTCCGGCGTGGAGCTGCCGGAGCAGATCAACGGCGCGCTCCTGAGCCACAACGCCATCTACGGCGGCATCCCGGCGCAGTTTGGTGACGTGGCGCACCTGTACGCCCTCAACGTCAGCTACAACCGGCTCTGCGGCGAGGTGCCCAGCAGCCTGATGCCGGGGCAGTCGTCATCGTCTGATGTCTTCTGCTTCCAGCACAACAAGTGCCTCTGTGGAGCTCCGCTTCCTCCATGCAATTCGCTCATCTGATTCTGATGAACCACACCACCCACCTATCTGGCAATCTGCAGTTCAAATACTGTAATCTCATTTTTTCCCCCTACATTTTTGTGTTCCAAATAAATTGAAGTGGATCAAGGAAACAAGCTTTTATATTCTTCTCGTTGTCACCTTACGTTCCATGATTCCATCGGCTTTGTTGTGCCACAACTGATGAAAACAAAAAGATCACTCAATGGCATTCATCTGTGCTCAAGGGTTGCCATAATCCAACTGCAAAGCTGAATTTAACTAGCTGCTGATTATGCAATCGTCAATCAACTCTGCACGTGATTCCTTGTACCAAAAAACGGGTAAATCAAGAAATTAAAATTGACACCGTAATTGGCTGCATTGCTACACAAGGCATCACAAGCACTTGAATCAAAATATAAAATACTTAACCCCTGCATACAATAGGATCTCATAATCACTAGCTCATTTCTTTAGATCTCATTTAACAAGTACAAAAATGCACTTCTGCCAACAAATGAAGATTTCTCAATTGGCACAAATGCTCTGTATCACAAAAGAAGCACCAACTGATCAACCCTGATGCTACAATGAAATTACAGAATTTGAGCAGCTGTGTTCAACTTCTCAGCTATGCTGATCTGTGTCCTTGTTATGCTTGACAGGTATACCAGGGCCAGGTTATCCTGCACAGGACAAGATTATTAACTAATTAGCAAGCGGAGCGGTGTTTCTTGGAGCAAATGAGTTTTCTTCTAATAAATGCTTACACTCAACTTCTACAATATATAGTTACAGCGACCATATATTGGAGTTACAGTGACCATATATTGCAAAGCTACAGTAACCATATATTGAAGTTACAATGACCATATATTGAAGTTAAAGTCTTGCTTTTATGTAGTTTTAACTTATCCTGCTGGACTCTTGTTATAATTTATTTATTTTTTTTAGATAATGTGTATAGACCCAGCCTAGTTATAATTTATTAGACACGATGAGTCCTACTCAGCATAAAAATATTTCCTAGCTGCAAGTAGGAAATCTGAGACATCGTCTTTTAATCCAATGACAAAAAAAAATAAATCGAGTGTTAGCTACCGCGGAAACACTCGAGTGTTCCATAGACAAAGGGGAACGGGGTAAAAGGATGAACAATGGGTTGAAAAGCGAGAAATAAATGATCCAGAGCACTCCCATGCTGCTGTCATTTTGTCAAGTCATTGGGATTCAACTGATTGTGCACTGAATATAATCACCTCAACTCCACTACCATTGTGCGGCGCTGACTGACTCACATGGCAACTAAGCACAATACATAGGTGGTAAATTACATCACTGATAATTAAGTGGGTTCTTGCCTGAATGATGCCTACTAATTAAGCAAAACGTCCAGTTGGTCAAGCCATGTGCTCAATGTTCGGAAGAAAACAAAATTAGCTTTCTTTTCTTCAAACGTCCTAGTGGCCTACAACTTTATTTTGGTCCGGAAAAGTAAAATTCATGCTGATAGACAAACAAATTATTACCCCTTCTTCCTAATTTTAAATCTATCTACATAGTTTTATATACATAGTTTTCCCCTTTTTATGAGAGAACAAGCCTTTATTAATCGTAGAGAAGCAAAAACTCCATCCGGTGGAGTGGAGTCAACAACCAAACATGCCTATCGCCAATCTATGAGTATCAAAATTTGATTCGTGGGCAAGGTTTTAAATACCGGGCTAAGCCCTTTAGCCATTGATTTTTTAAAGGATAAGAAATGCTATAGCGGGCCCAAGCCATTTAGGCGCGGTTTGTATATTACATTAAAGTTTAAAATCATCAAACATACAAACACAATGTTTGAAACAAAAATCTGACCGTGCAGAGAACCTTAGTCTACCATAAAGTTTGACAGACTGGCTAGAAGAAGCCTAGATCGGCCGGCTTGGTCCATTCCGAGGCCCGATGGCGGCCCCCTTTCACGTGCACGAAGCCCTCGAGAACTCTAGGTGGCATCCTACTGAAACCTTTGTCTGGAGAGGTCTACAAAAGGGTGAAAGCCGTCATCATTACAGAGGGCAGAAGAAAACAAATACACGTCATTGAAGGACAACTCAAGAGAAAGATGAAGGGCAACAAGCCTCATCCTCCGCAGTCAACTTCTATACCATGAACTCCATCACCGTGACTAGCTTTATGGGGTGAAAGTCCTCATTTGTCCATAGGGTTATAAGGTGACATTGGTTCGTAATCGCCGACATTCTTTGTGATATCAATCTATCCTGTACATAGATCTCGGTTCTCTTTGCTTGATGAATGATTACCCCTAGTGCAGTGATAGTGTGTGGGAGGGAAATGCATCGGTGATTAGAGCTTGATAGATTAGATTGGCGCTTTAACTCGGCGGTTGCATAACCAAGCGATTCCTAAAATCCTGTGGTCAAATGCTCTTTATATCTTATTCTCTCGTAACATTGATCTTTACATTGTCTCTTCCAACCATGATTAGATTAGGTTAGAACCTAGTTTAAAATCATCATCATTAAAAAGCTTCCAATCAACGTAATTAGTGTTTAGATAAGCATAGCGATCTACTTGTTCCACGAATTGATTTGGGGATACTCTAAGGGAAAAGCTACACGCGACCTTTGCGCTTGCGGTTCACAAATTGACACATCTAAGGGCTGTCAACAATATCCATTCCCCATGCCGGGATGACAGATTCTAATCCCGTGTACACCTTCTTGGGGCTTCACACAATCTCTTTGTCAGCTTACCAAGATCACCACCACCAAGCCATCTAAGTGATGCTGATCACGAAGAGTAACAAGTTGAAGATCTTTACTTGACCTAATCTGTACCAAGAGCTAGATGGATGCACACTTGCTACTCTCCAAGCACTAAAGATATCCTTAACCTTCTTAATCAAAGACTTCCAATCAATCTAGAGTGCTTTCCTTGCCTCTTATACCTCAGTATGAGCACAATAATTTCGGGTGGTAAGAGGGCTTCCATGTGGGAGAAGAAGGGGTATATAAATAGTCCCCTCAACAACCACTAGTTGTTGTACCTTTCGCAAATGCACCGACTATTTCGGTGACCAGTTTTGGTCATCACCGAAATAGTCGATGCTCTTTTTTCCGTTGAAATTCAATGGCTACTGACAACCATCAACTATTTTGGTGCCCACTTTTGGACACCATCCAAATAGTCGACACCTTTCACATAGAGCATGTCAAGTGACCAAGCTCAAAAAGTAGCCACCGACTATTTCGATGCACCATCGAAATAGTCGATGCATTTTACACAGAGAGCATGTCACTGACCTGGCTCACCCAAGGGTCACTAACTAATTTGATGGTCGATGCATGCACCCATCAAAATAGTCAGTGCTCACTGTCTCAACAGTGAGTCTCGGGGTCACTGACTAATTTGATGCTACTTGTGAGCACCCACCGAATTAGCCGTTGCTGCTGCTGATTCTCCTCTGAATTAGCAGCTACCGACAAATTCGGTGCCTTGCTCCAGGCACCACCGAAATAGTCGGTGCCTCGGGTATCTTCTTATTTTCACATTTTTTAAGTCAAAACTCGTCCAATTCAAATTCCTTAAGTTTCCTAACTTCTCTTGGGCTTTGCTGAGCTACCTAGCTGTTGATGGCCTTTAGACGCGTCAATTTTGAACAGCGAGCGTACGGATCACATGTAACTTTTCCCATAGAGTATTCCTTCCAATGTTTATCAATCCGTGGATCGACAATGAACTTACTAAGGATTTCCTTCTGGTCTAATGGTTCTATCCTAACATGAAGTATTGATGGCATATGAAGGGCAAACTTTGATAAATAGGAGTGTTGTATAGTGGTTGATCGCATTCATGAACGTTGGTAAAGATAAAGCGTAACCAAAGTTATATATGACTAAGCCTATCGCACGCCTTCTAGTTGTAGTTCTTAGCTAATCGAGTAAGTAAAACATGCATCTCGTCCAAAGCTTCTTTAAATTGTGACCTCCAATATGACCCCAAGGCCCCAATCTTAGGGCCACGCCCTGTCACGGTGCTCCTTATCGGTAGAGGAACGTTAAAGCACGAAAACATGTTGAACCCCTTTGGTATGTCCGGCATGAATCTCTAGCCACCACGGCTACAAGAACACCCCAAGTGATCTATCTCGATAATAGATCTAAGAATAAGCATACCCAAAGAGAGAATGAAATCAATAAAAGAGGTACTTCCAAGCGCCAACCCAGGAGATACTTGATCGCTAATAGATCGGATGACATGAAGAACACTACTCATAAAATAGAAGTGTGTTTGAATCATGACCGCCAAGTACATACCATTGATGACCCCAACTTGCTCATGAACTCCACCATGACTGTTGGGGCTGCTTAGCGACACACTTTTAGTGCCATTTAAGTGGAGTTTTTGTACTAATTCACATACTAACCCACCACTTGGCACATGGAATAACCTCATTTTCGCATACACACATATTTTTGGAGGATTTTGGCTTACGCAGGTTTTTGAGCTATAAATGAGCACTTTTGGAAAAAGACCAAGATCGTGATCGACCACCGAGGATGTGCACGGGCAAAGGCTTGAAGAATACACTCGGATGACTTCAAGATCGGAGCAAATCCAACGGACATAAGAAATAACCAATCTTATCTTGAAGCAAACGACGTCAAAAGGCCCACATATGTGAAGGGCATAAGCAAGCAAAGTTGCAAGGAGTCTACACGCGAAAGATGAGAACGAACCGAGCCAAAAAAAGAGGCTAGGCTAACCGGCCTAGGGGCCCACTAGCCAGCTGGACTAAGCCCTTTTTGAGGCGGTTCGGTCTCTCCTTTGAGGTAGGGCTTCCTCAGACTATTTAAAGCTCGGACCGTAAAGGAACCCATATCGAATTTTCACCAGAGAGCCACCAAATCAAGGGACACACAGAGGAGGAAGCTGATGTCTGCCATCCTCGATGTTGCCTAGGAGATGGCTTAGGCTAGACCCTAGCCGCCATGGTTGGACCTATGTGGTGAAGCCATGGTGGGATTCCGGAGTCGTGCCTTGATGCATCAAGGCACATGTACATTGAATGGTGAATCAATCTAGCTAATCTTGTCTTGTTACTTTGATCTACTTATATGATTGTGCTTTATTCCATATGTTTATAAGGCGGTGATAGATTAGCATCGTGTGGTGGCAGCACGAGGTAGGGAAAAGGACCGAACGACATATGCTCTTAGTAGGAGTAGATCTAACCTAGGTTTAATCTATTCTTGCGGATACATTTTTGTGGTGCGCGGGAAGTCGGTGGTTGATTACCCTCATGTGGTGACAACATGGGCGCGGGAAAAGGCCAGTGGAACGTGTTTTGTGGGATCATGTTCCCTCATCGGGGTACAAGAAAGGTTAGGTTATCACTTAGGCCGGAGTTGCAATGAAAAAGAAGGTGGGATCGTGCTACCGAAAGTCGTGCTACCATGAGGCGATCATATCATCTCACACATATAATATGATCACTTTCACCTCACACACACACACATGTTTAAACCCCATATGCAATATGTGTTTAATGCTAGAATTAGATCCGTTGAGTTAGGTAGAAACCCTAGTAAGTTCATTGTCAATCCATAGATTGATAAACCTTGGGGAATACTCTAAGGGAAGAGTGAGTGTCAACAAGCTTTTCTGGCCTTTCGCAGGTGATAAAAGTTTTTGAAAGTTAAGGATTTCGGAATTGCTATGAATAGGACGTACGGACGCACGTCCTTCCCCAGGACGATTCCTGATATTGCAATAACTGCTTTAATGTTTCAACAACGACTTCGTAATGTTTCACGTGTCATATGTGATGATGTTGCAACAGATATTTTAATGTTGCAGACTGTTCCTCGGTGTTGCAACAAGCGTCCAATAGGAATTTGTTCTTAAGATGTCATGATTGTGTTCTCTTTGGCCCGTATATTGCAAGGTTGTCTCCCCGAATGTTGCAAATGTTACAATGTTCTATTTTTGCAATGTTTCAGAAATCAAGAGCAAATGTTTTAATGTTTCAAAAATCAAGAGTAGATTTTCCATGTTTCAAGAATCAAGAGCAAATTTTTCAATATGATTATTGTTGCAATGTTTCAAAAATCATGAGCAAATGTTTTAATGTTTCAAAAATCAAAAGCAAATATTTCACTATTTCAATGATCCGTTGTTGCAATGTTTCAGAAAATAACCTGATGTTACATGCGACATGCGCCTGATGTTGCACACAACACCGTCCGATGCTGCGCCCGGACGTCAGACGTCTGGGTGCTAGCAAGTCCCTTAAGGATTTTTATAGTACTGATGGATTTTTTTCGATTAACATGGTACGTTTATTAGTCATATTTGACATGGATATTCTATTCTACTCTAATACTAGTCATATTAGATATTGACTCTTTATCCTAGTCTATTGTTCGCCCATATTGGACATGGAGTCTTGGGGCTCTATAGACCGTTAGATATTCATAAAATCCAATGATCCAAATCATCCTTCCCTTTTTTCCAATTAACGTAGGAATTGCTTGGTCCTCTCGACAAACATGATGACTCTTTTTTTTTATCTGTCATACTAATATATAATATACGGTAATGCTAGTACTAAGACTTTCAACAACAGAACAAAATATCGGATGTCTCTTTCCTCCCAGCCACATATTTTTATCTGTTACCGTTCTCTCTCCTTCCTCCAATTCCCATTCTACTACTTCTCTCCCCCGTGCCCCTTCTCTTTCATGTGCGCCTTCTCCATTCCCCAAGGCGGAGGACGCTAAAAAATTTAGGTGGGAAGGAAAAGTACTACACACATATATAACTTATAGTAAAAATGACTGCATATGCATGTCACAATCTTATTAAAATAATATATATGAACATGTAATAAATGGACATTTATAATTACAAATGGTACCTCATATGAAAAATCATATGTTTAATGATACAATAAAAAAGCTACCTCTTGATATCATCTTCCTTTTGCTAATTCCAGAACATGGCCTTGCGGCGTGGCAGATAGGACGACAAATAGGAGTGAGCTAGACAGTAGGCCTGCCTAGCAACCGATTGGGGCTTTGCATGTTTGTGTGTTTGTCTTGGTATGGGCCAAACAACTACTCCTTCTGTCCCAAAATAACTGTCTTTTTTACTTCCCGAGAAACCATTTCGGTGAATTATATATAAAAATATATTAAATTTAAGGTGTATATTTATATCACATTAGATAGTTATTTAGATATAGTGTTTTATAAAAATATTTGAAGATTTAAATGTTGCACGTATTTTCTACAAATATAGTTAAACCCATGGCAACATCCAATGCACAACACAACTTAACGGTCCAATACTAGATGTCTTCGATGGTGTCACTGTTTGGCAAGCTCCCCGTGGGTAGCGGCGATCTGGACCCACGCTGGAGGAGTAGGCCTTGGCAGCGACCTTCCCACGATCGACCTCCTCGGTGGCACAACCCCTACGATGAGTTCCTCATACTTCATATTGCAATCACATGTTTTAGATGTTGCAATCAAATATTTTTTATGTTTCAAGCAAAGAATGTTGCAAAGTGTTCATTTGGAAGTTGCAAAAACTAAGATATGAATGTTTTGATGTTGCATGTTTCAACTGAATGTTGCATGCTTCAAATAATCGATCTGATGCTGCACGCAACATGCACCCGGTGTTGCGAATCGATGTTGCGGTGGGAGATTTAACTTTGCTGTAGTGTCTGATGTTGCACCCGGACGTCGAACGTTGGATTGCTAGTTCGATATTATTATCTTGGGTTTTTGGTCTTTGAGAAGAACCTATGGCAGCAACAAGAACTTACAGGAAGGACATATTTGACAATCACTATGATATCATGAAGGTATCATCCACAAATGGAATGAAATGGATCGAGGATAATCACAAACCCCAATGAGCAAGATGTTATTTCTCTACAACTAGCTAGTGTGACTATGTGACGAATAACATTGTTGAAGCCTTCAATAATTAGATAAAACATGACAAGTCATTGCCTGTGATAGAAATGATGGATACAATTAGGCAAAAATCTTTCTATGAAGTTGAATAGTAAAGTGCTGCCACACATAATAAAGGCTCTCAATGCATAGTGTAGAGGACTAGTTGGATATTCAGTGGACAAAGGTCTTGTGTTTATAGGGATCTGATACCTTGGAGACATACTATTAATCTAGAACATAGAACTTGCAGGTAGAGTGGTAGACCAAGGGGTAGGAGAATAAAATCAATTGCTAAGGGTGACGGCAAAAAAGGAAAGAGGTGCAAGAGATGTGGTCAGTTAGGACACATGCAAATTATTGCAATGAGATAGTGTATGACTCGAATGATCCACCTCCTGCACAACCAAAACCTAAGAGTAATAGAATCAAGAAAAAGGAGAAAATACCATCAAGCACAAGCACACCTAAAAGAAAGAGGGTCAAGAAGAAGGAAGTGATCACAGAAGTAGCAGGCAGCCCAAGTACACCATTGAAGCGGCAATAAGCACCAACAACACCATATAGCCCATTTGATCTAAACTGTAGTCAACACTAATTAGAAGTTAATCATCTATACCTTTTTCTAATATCAACATCCTGACTTCATTTTTCCCCTAATCTTTGTTTTCTTTCCCAGCGAGCTGGGAGAATTGCAACGCAGGAGAGGCTGAGGTGCATTGGAATGGCACCATCTCATGAGCTTTTGATGTGTGGATAGTATGGTTGTGTGCGCTGAAGTCGAAGTAAACTGAATTATACATATTTTAACATACAAAATCAATGTAATTTGTGACATGTTAACAATTGTGACATGCTATAACTTATCATATATATATTCTCATAAAATGTGTTGACAGAATATTATTATTGCACTATTGTAAGGCTAGTCGATAGCCTTGGAAGGCTAAAGCTAGGGTATTTTGGTCTTTTTATTACTTGACTTGATGTTAGCTCTAATGCTATAATAGTTTTGTTTAGCCAGAGCAATGTGTTATCCACAAAATAAACTGCTCAGAGTGTCGTATGGATTAAATCAAGGAATATAGTGTGCTGTGCACCAAGCCACCTTTTAAGGATGCGCTGGAGAAAAAAAACCCGTATTATCATCAAATATCTGACCTGGTAGTATTCTCCGAACAATTTCGGCATCTTTTCCAAAAAAAAAGAAAGAAAAAACACACACACAGTTTCAGCATCTCAGTTCCCAAAAAGAAGAAAAAACACGCACACAAGCATCTGCCTGTGCCTAGGTGTGCCGCGCCTCCATCTTCTCTACTTCCGGCCGCAAATCACCCACCCGCCTCCGATCCGGATCTGCGCGCGCGGGGAGGAGGGCACCTCCATCCATCAGCCCAGCCGCCGGCGCCGCGGACCTCGCCAACTCGCGCGCCGCTTCCTCATGGCGGGGCACAGAGGGGGGTACACTGTACACGTCGTCCGGGGCGAGCCGTTTCCCCGGCGTCCCACTCGACTCTGCAGTTTGCTCCATGTCTGCAGTTTGCTCCATGTCTCCCCTGACCAGCGCACAAGTGAGAACTGAGAAGTGTGGGTCTATAAATCCAGATTGCGCTTCTTCTCTCAGTGTTTATGTTTGAATCTGCTTCTCAGTCCCAAGTCCCAACACCTACTGGGCAAGTTATCTGCACTAAGCACAGCCTTGTTTGAATGCCTCATTTTCTATGAATTTGTGTAAGCATCTCCCCAGAAATCTAAGTATCTAAATAGTTTAGTTTCAGCGTTGATTGTTTTTCTAACTTTGGTTTCAGCATTGATTATTAATTTTTTTTTGGTAATCTACTTGGTTGATTTATAAATTATTAGAAAAAGTTCAAATTGCTGGCCTCAAGTATAGCAAAAGTTTGGCCTAAAGTATTTTTTAGTTTAATTAATCCTCTAAACTATACGATTTGGTTCATTTTAACCTTTTAACCTCTAAAGCAATTTGTTTTTTTTAATATCTTCATACATACATAAGTTGAATTTAATTCAAAATTTTGCAGAATGCTAGGTGCCATCATAATGTAGGTCAGGAAAATATATTATGATTTTTTCTTTGTTTTTTATAACTTTGTATCTTAAAGTATTAATTTATTATTAAATAATGATAAAAAATTATGATGTATTTTTTAGCATGTGTTACGCTGTCAAATAAATGAGGAGGACTACAAATGGCATTAACAATGAACAATGAAATCAGTGTAGAGTTTGTGTTAGAAGATATAGATATAGTTGTATGCTTGGGCTGGCCCAGTTGGGCCCATGGTGCCTGGCCGCACAACCCTCGCTGGCCCTAATTGTGTTCCTTTGTATATGGCAAGGATTCCCTGATTGGTGATATTCTTTAAACCTTCACGGATCCTTGCTATATATGTAACTGGCTATTGCCTTTGGAATACATCTACTATTTTCATTGGCCATTCTCTTTCAGTTTAGAACTGATATGCTGGCTCTGTTTCATATACATATCGAGTTTATTGAGAAATCTTATTGCACAATTTTGCCCATTGATTGGCGTTTCAAAGTATTTTTGTTTGCAAAACAAAATAGTGATTCTGTTATGCAAATCTTAGTGATTGCAGAGTTGAATTGCTGACCTCATAAATAATGTGCTTGCTCTTGTTTCAAGGGTACTGCAGTGTGTAACTATAAATGGATTCCCAATCTAGTACTGCAAAACGCTACCTGGAGTGCATGTTTTTTGATGAAAGCTTGGAGGCGAAGGCCCTGCCATTGTCACTTCTGAAGTACATCACAAATGATTTCTCAGATAACCTCGAAATTGGACGAGGTGGGTCCGCTGTGGTCTATAAGGTCCGGACTCTCAGTTTCCCCACTGTCTTAGTTACAGTTGCTCTGAAAAGTTATTGCTGACATAGGTATGTTGCTACTGCAAGGGACTGCTTGAGAACGGGGAAGTTGCTGTGAAGAAGCTGTTTCAAACGTCTGATATTGATGATATAAAATTCCATGGAGAGGTTGACTGTCTGATAAAGGCCAAGCACAAAAACATAGTACGATTTCTTGGATATTGCTCTGACACACAAGGGCAAATTGAAAAGCACAATGGAAAGTCTGTCATGGCAGAGGTACGCCAACGGTTGCTTTGCTTTGAGTATCACCTTAATGGAAGTCTTTATGAACACATTAAAGGTATGATCATGTGGCCCATAACTTTGCTTTCCACAATTTTACCTTTACTTTCTTTACTTAAGATTATTTGGTTTTAATATCCTTTTTGCATTTAAAAATCTTCGACTGTAAACCTGTGTTTTCCACTCCCTTTGCAGATGGATCTCTCGAATGGGGAAAATGTTATCAAATAATAAAAGGAGTTTGCGAGGGTTTGCAGTATCTCCACAAAGAACGAATTGTTCACTCAGATTTGAAACCTGCTAATATACTGCTAGACAATGATATGGTGCCGAAAATTACAGACTTTGGTATCTCAAGATGCTTCGATGAAAAGCAAACCCATGTTGTTACTTCAAAACTCATAGGAACAGCGTAAGCTACTTACTCTTGTGTGCGTGTGTTCATGTGTTTTGGGGGGGGGGGGGTCATTATTTGTCACATTTGAATTAAACTGCAATTCCTTTTTTTTATACAGGGGCTATCTGGCACCAGAATTCTTTTATGGAAAACTCTCATTCAAGTCAGACATATATAGTCTTGGTGTTATCATCACAGAGATACTGACAGCGAAG
Organism: Digitaria exilis; assembly: GCA_015342445.1. Taxonomy (NCBI): domain Eukaryota; kingdom Viridiplantae; phylum Streptophyta; class Magnoliopsida; order Poales; family Poaceae; genus Digitaria; species Digitaria exilis. Next base: position 86,083 of record JACEFO010001797.1, read on the forward strand.
AAGGAGTCTCCCGATGTTAAGGATGTAAGAAGGGTTCATGTTCCAAGATTTACACTGATGCTCATTATTCACCCACTGATTTTGCATGATAGTTTTTTTTAAAAGGAAACTCATTCTTTGTACTTGAGACATTACATATTTCATTACCGAGAGCACATCAAGTGGGGCATTGATTGTCTGTAAAAGCATCGAAAACATTTTGGTCTGAGTAGAAATACATGGATCACATAAACTTAAAAGGCATTAAAATAAACACCGCCGCATATGCCATTATTTTTGCAGACATAAGCCATCTCTGTTTCTACCAGCTCTGGTCGCTTAAAAGACATCTAATTTGACATGGAGTATGTTTTGACATGGAGTAGTTGACATGTTTTGTTAGAACGTTAGTGTTGCATTTCAATTTTTTTGAGATTTTTTTTAGTTTTATTTCATAGTCGATGAGGTTTGCGAATTTGATCAAACATATAGTTTGTACATATACATGTCGATTTTCCAGTTAACTAGGAACATGATCTGGTTCGTAACTCATAGCTCATTACTACAATTTTATAGGTACTTGAACGTTGGTGGCATAAGGTGGAGAAATCACAGAAAGAACAGCAACTGGAACAGATAAGATTGTGCACTAAGGTGGGTCAAAGATGCTTGGACTATGATCCAGCGAAGAGGCCGTCTATACAAAGTGTAATCAATGTTCTCGAACAAACAGAAACTAAGAAGCTGCGCACTGAAACTGGTGCAAGTAGTTCAATGGTACTGCAGGCAAGTTCAGTCGTTGGAGAAACAGCTTCCATTGGTAATTTTATTATGGAGGCGCACTGGCGCGACCCCAAAAACGTGGCCACGACATTTAAGATGGTGACGCAGGCCATCTGCGAATATTACGCTCAAGGCAGGACAAATGTTTCACTTGAGGACTTGCACAGGTGACAGGTCTATCACCACTCTGCCCCATTCTCTTTCCTTATGTCTGCCCAGTTGATAATTGATAAATTTTTATTGAGTCCACAGTTGTGCTTACAATATGGTCCTTTATAAGAATGGTGAAGAGCTGTACTCGGTGATGGAGGCTGCCATGGCCTTGGAGGTGCACATCATCTGTAGGTCTCTGGACGCTGCCCCGGCGGACAGCACGGATTTCCTGCAGAGGCTTCTAGCCATGTGGAAGCATCACATAAGGGCCGTCAATTTCATCCGTGAGAACATATCGATGTCCATGGATCGTACATTCATTCCCACCAATCACAAGACGCCAATCTACGAGCTAGGGCTCCGCCTGTGGCGTGACAATATAGCCCGCTCCGACAAGATCCGGGCGAGGCTCATTGAGGCGGTGAAGCAGCGAAGAGGGGGCGAAGACGAACTGGTACCTGGGGTAAACGATATGCTGACGGAGCTTGGTGCTGATGTTATGGATGTTCCGTGTCTTTGCTTTCGAGACGGTGCAGGAGAGCTGCATGCAGCAGGTCCATAGGCAGGACATTCCTTTTTTTTTAAAAAAAGTTTAAATTTCTATATATTTGACTGAATTTGTAAGAAGTACATCAACGTCGACACCATTAAATCGGTTTCGTTGAGGGTTCCATGAAAAGTCTTGGTAGTGTATTTATTGAGCATCATAGATGTTTATATATATTTTTTCTATAAATTTGATTAAATTAAACGAGTTTGAGTTAAGACAAAAAAATCTAAAATGACATTTTCAAACTGAGGGGAAATAATGAACTTCATTGAGCAATAGTATTGTTTAAAAATTGTAATACCTCAACCGCTAGCTACTCTGGTGAAAAAATAAATAAATAAATAAATACGAATTTCACAACTCAAACCAGTCCGCCATTAACTCTAAAAAAAGCCAATCCGCCACTAGAACTTTTGCCTCATGAGCAAACAGTGTAATGAACTAATGATACTACCTCTGCTCTATCCATGGATCATGTATGCGTCGTCTACCATGTAAACCGTCCGATTGGGTGCCAAAAGAAAAACCCCGTCCGAACCGTGAACTGGAGGAAAATCATGTCCCCAGCGCTCGAGGCCCCGGGTGACGGGAGTTATTACTAGGGCGACGGTGCTGGTTAGGGTAGCGTGTGTTTCGGGTTTAGGGCACGTGGAAACTAAACTCTTCGTGAAAACTATGAAAATTTTAATCTGGACCACACGATGTGCTCAAAAGAGGTCGGATAGGTGATTTGAAAAAAGAAGCGTATCCTGTGGAAACCAACTTCCCATATAAACTATGAAAACTCCATCCTAAATCCTAGGATTCACATCCAATGGCTAGGCCCACCCTTTACCCAAATCTAGTTCCGTGCCCTCCCGTTACGGAGACATCGGACCTTCTCCGTCGCTCCTTCCTCGTCCCGTTCCGTCCGCGACAATTCTCGACCGAAATTCCGTGCCGACGGCCCCGAGGTCGCCTGGCGACCTCGGCACGTACGATCCGTAGGAGGGCCAGACGCCCCTAGCAAAAGATACCTGCAGCGCATGCGTCATCCCTGGCCGGCGGCAGCGTGAACACCAACTTGGCGCTCGTGCATGATCCCTGGCCGGCGGCGTCGTTAGCACCATCCACGTGCACGAGCAATCAATCCGCTGGCCTGCGCGGCGACCCCTCGACGACGCCGTCATGGACCACGGCGTGCACGGCCCCCCTCGACGACACCGCCCATGACACCTTGGACATCGTCGCCATGGACGACGACGGACGACGCACGCGTAAACTCGTCCGTTCACGTGGACGGTGGTAGACCTTAATGGCTTCATGCCATTACTTTGATTCTGTCATCGGAGTGCTTCAGCTTCTGTCCAGTTAACTGTGATGCTTGTGTAATCAATAATCATGTCGAATCCAACTGACGATTTGTATAATCTCCTTTGCATCTCACTTGAAATTCAGTGATCCACTTGTCTGATTCTGTGAGCAATGCATGCTTATTGTAATGAGCCCCTGGAATTCAGATCCTGGTGTGAAATCTCTGCTACCTGTACTTTCCCACGAAGTGGCAACAACCTGATATTTGAAGTTCATGTAACCTTTTAAGATTATTTGAGCAAAGTAGTATTGTAAGTACATTTTTTACAAGTGAAATCATTTACCTTATTGTTGCATTAATTTGCCATTGGAATTACAAAGATTTAGTTCACTGAATTATTGTTGCATCTCTGCCAACAGAACCTGGCAGGCATTACAAGAGATGCTGTCATGGTCTCATTCTCATGGATACCTAAACTCCTGTTTCTAGTCGAATCTGGATGTTTTAGGAGGAAAGTTAGAGACACCTTCAAAAATTCAGAAACACACTGATGTATACTAAGCATAAGTACATTCATTGACAGAAAGCGGAGCACTGCAATGTCGTTTACATAGTTTCCAACATGAATACTCAGAAGACAATGATCAGGTCACTGAATTTGCCTAAACAATGTTGTTGGCTGAATTTGCCGTACAAAAATACATTCTATCGAGTTCACTGCTAGACTTCTACTAGCTTATGTACATCAGAGTCAAGCAGAGAAGTTCACAGTCGAGGGATTTCTTGCCCTCAGTGCCGGCGCTGCACCTGGCGCAGGCGTGCTTCACGCACAGCACCCCCGCACGCACTGACGACTCCAGTAGTGCTCCAGTCCACAGCCCACGACGGCAAGCAATCGGGGCCAACAAGGTCGGGGTCGGGCGCCAAGGTCCAATGGCGGGGTGGCACGGCGAGATTGGGGTCGACGCGGCGAGGTCAGGGTCGGCGAGGAATCGGGTCGCCGTCCAGCATGGAATTTCCGGGAGAATTATCACGGATGGAATGGAACGAGGGAGGGGCGACGAGGAAGGTCCGATGTCTCCGTAACGGAGGGAAACGGAACTAGATTTGGGTAGGGGGCGGGAGGGGTTATTTGCTACATTGTCCTACCTCATTTTCTATCCATCGGATGTACATCCTAGGATCTAGGGTGGAGTTTTCATAGTTTCCATGGTAAGTTGGTTTCCATAGGATACACCCCCTTTGCAAAAGGACCTCTAATCACCCTTTACAAATCACTCCTCTCATTTACCCTTGGAACATGTAGGGATCTACATTAATGTTTCTATATTTTTCATGAGATGTTGATTTTCATGTGATATGTTTCCAAATAAAAGAGGGCAAAACAACTACAACATGGGCCTTACTTGGACTCTACTCTAGGAAGCCCCCTACATTTTGCTCCACGGGCGAGATAGGTAGGCCCTAATCCTATTGTTGTCATTTTCCTGTGCGCTCTCTCATAGCTCGTCTGCATCACCACCCGTACCTAATTTGATTTGCTCGCTGGCCGGAGCTAGGGGACAAGCCGCTGACAACTAAATTGAACCTCGCCACCTTTTTCCACCAAGCAGGGGAGCTTGAGCCACCGACCACCATTGTTGTCGCCAAGCTTTGATTCGTGGCCATCCCAAACTCAAGAACTTCTCATTGCTAGTCAAATCGAACCTCGCCGCCTCTTTCCATTAAGTAGGGGAGTTGAGCCGCCGCCTGGATCCGCTTGAGGAGATGGACGGGAACTGTGGGGGCAACCAAGACTTAGAGGAGCGACGCTCCGGTTTCCTCCTTGCTCGATCCCACGGATTCAACACCGGCAATCATTGGGAGCACCACCCAGCTCCCGCTCGGGGTAGAGAGCAAGAGAGAGACCCATGTGTCATAATGGAGAGAAAAAGATTAACCATTGACAGATGGGTACTACTAGCAGGAATAAAAGTAGGGGCTTTAGAGTTAGGGCTATTGTTGGAGTTGTGTATTAAATCTAAGCCCCAGAAAGTTAGGCAGCCTCTACTAAAGAGAGTAGGGAGTATAGCTGGAGATGCTTTAGTGTTTAGTTTAAACGTACTTGGTGTCTCTTAAATGTATGTTTATGTTTAATGCTGTGTGTGAACGTGATGATATACTCAACTTTGATTTAATATAATTCTTCTTGTAATAAAAAAATAGGATAGGAGGTAATGTATGATCTAGCAAGCCTTGTCGAATGTTCTTAGACTTGCATTATCTTTATTATGTTTCTTGTCTATATTGCTGTTTAATTTGTTTGTTGCAGCGTTGACCTTGGAAAATGTCTGATCCGATATTCTCGGAGACGTTGGTTGAGGCGACTGGAAGGGCGATCCCGAGGGTCCTGTAGATCGCCATCTCTCCGACGAGATCTTCACTGCTACGTCGTAGGCCGTCCGGCCATGGCGTCCACGCCACGTCGGTGACGCTCCAGTCCCCGGCGGCCACCATAAATCGGCGGTTAGCTGCTCCAGCGCCGCCGACCACAAATCTTCCCGCTAGGGGTTTTGCCGCTTAGGAGCCCTAGTTTTGGGATTGCCCTTGCGTGTGCTGCAATCTTGAGCACACGGCATTTGCTGTCCTCTTCGATTCAGTGCTATGGCAGGAGTTGAAGATGGAAATCCGGCCCAGCCAGAGGCCTCTGTTGCTGATCTACTAAAAAACCTAAACCTCACCACGGAAGAGGAGGAGGTGGCAGCATTCAGTGATGGGGGGAGGAAGATGATCCTGTGGTAGAGTGGGCTTTGGTGGGCAAGGTCATGTCCCCGACGACGGTTCATGCCTCGGCGATCCACGGCGCGATGAAGCCGGCATGGGGTAACCCTACTGGCTTGAAGATCAGGATGATTGGGAAGAAGGGAGACAATCTCTTTGTGGCCGAATTTGCTTTCAAGCAGGACATGGAGCGAGCGTTGGGCAGCTCACCATGGGTTGTAGGAAAGCACACGGTAATACTGCGGGAGTATGATGATGTTGGATAATTATCTGCAATAGGCCATATTTTAATTCCAAAAGTTATAATTAAGTTTACGAATATTTGCATGACTATAATGAGTGAAACAATCCATGTGCACGTGTTCAAGTTTAACACAGATTTAAAGAAAAACACGAATAAGATGAAGGATAGCAGTTCGGACATCGAAAAGTACCCTGGGGCGGGACCTCTGCCGGGGGCATCGGTTGCGTCGTTACCAGCTGGAGGAATATCATCCGAACTCATGATGTTCCTCGACTGGCCTTGCTCGAAGTAGTCGTACAAATTCGATGCAGGAAGATCTGTTGACGCAGTGCAGTCCGTGCGCCGGAGTCGTGCAGGAAGAAGACGCGGCGCAGTGTAGTCGTTCGACGGCGGCGGAGTCTCCAGGACGGTGAACCGTATGCCGGTGAAGACGTATCAGTTCTGGGCGAGCAGTCGCGTAGAGACGCTCCCCAGAAACCTGATTGCCTTGATATCCCGAGCAGGATCTCAAGGAGGCAATGGTGTCGGAGGCACCTGCTCTCGCCGGTGGTGTGCGCGCAGCGCCGGCGATGGGGAGGTAGATTTGCAGCAGAGGAAGGAGGAGAAGTAATGGACTCAAAAATCTCTGTCTCAAAGGAGAAGATGGCTTTCTATTCATAGCCCTCGGGTGAGACGAGAGGATGAACCTGGACAGGAGAGAATCGGGAAGGCTGAATTAAGGAAACATGAATTATGGAAGACTGAACCATGGTATCAGTGATTACCATAATCAGCCCTTCCAATTACCGCATCCTCAGTTTTCATAACCAGCAAAAAGGGAGATCCCTCCCGCACGCAAGTCAGGCTCATGCTCAGGCTCAGGCCAGGGTTGTTTGAGAGCCGCCAGGGTTCTTTGAGAACCACCAGGGTTGTCTGAGACCCTCAGAGTTCTCTAGAGACTCAACTCTGGGATTCGTAGTAAATGTCGCCAGGGTTGTCTGATACCCACAGGGTTCTCTGTAGAATCAACCCTGTGACTGGTACGAAGCGTCGCCAGGGTTATTTTTCTGTCGGAGCAGAGTTCTTTTCCATTACCAGTATGGTGTTAACCATAATAATTTTAACATCAAAAGTAGGCTATAATCCTTTAGAATAAATAGAATAATGAGACCCAAATATTCTAACAATCCCCACCAAGGATTCTACGCCGTACTTGAAATGTTCTCAGATCCTCTTTGATATACCAGTATTTGATGGAAACTGTTAAGTTGAACTTCCATCTAGAACTAGGGCTACATTCGTTCACAACTGAACAATGGACTATGCCTTGAATTGCCAGTTTTGTGTGAACAAGTTTCACCAGAGCTCTACACTGATACTAGGCTGCAGTAGCATCCCCGCTGTTTTGGAGCTTATGGGTCATACTCCATGCCTTTCATGAGTTTCTAGAGATCACCCAAACCTCATAGACTATGACCAGTAGTCAGGCTCATATAGGTGTGTTCCTTAAAGATGTTCTGTAGGACAACATCTCTGTTTCAATGAAACAACTGCCTTGTTCCATGAAACCACTTGGAGCACATTAAGGTATAAACCATCCTACCTTACAGGGTTGAAGAGAAATGCATCTTCTCATGGAATGAGCCTTCATTAAAGGTTCTCTTCTCTCAGTTACACTATAGCTTGTTGCTCCATCCTGCTTCACGGGATCTCCGATCACACAGAATGGGTTTCAACCATAGAGTAACTCACGTGGGTCTCAAGCCCAATTCCAAAGATGCATAGTCTATCACATTGCGTGAAAGACCCTTTGTGAATTGATCTGCCAGGTTTTTAGCCGTCTGAATATAATCTAAGGCTATAACTCCAGAGTTTCTCAGTTTCCTGACAGACTTTAACCGCCTTTTCACATGTCTGGATGACTTCATGTTGTCCTTAGAACTGTTCATCTTGATAATCACAGTTTGATTATCACAGCTCATCAAAATTGCCGGTATCGGTTTTTCAACTATCGGTAGGTCAGTAAGGAGTTCACGAAGCCATTCGGCCTCAACTGTGGCGGTATCCAATGCTGTGAGTTCTGCTTCCATTGTTGACCTCGTTAAGATGGTCTGCTTGCAAGACTTCCAGGAAACAGCGCCACCTCCGAGTGTGAACACATAACCACTCGTGGCCTTGAGCTCATCAGCATCTGATATCCAGTTCGAATCACTATACCCTTCTAGAACCTTGGGGTCCCCGGTATAATGAATTCCATAGTCTATTGTTCCTACTAGATAGCGCATTACTCTTTCAAGAGCTCTCCAGTGATCATCGCCCGGGTTTGAGACAAACCGACTCAATTTGCTCACAGCATATGCGATGTCAGGCCTTGTAGCGCTGGCTAGATACATCAATGAACCAATTATTTGAGAGTATCTCAGTTGATCTCTCGTTATCCTTTTATTCTTTTTCAATATCAGACTGGCATCATAAGGAGTTGAGACAGACTTGTAGTCACTGTAACCCAAGCGACTCAACATCTTCTCCACATAGTGGGCCTGTGACAGAGTCACCCCACCATTTCCATCCTTTACCAGCTTGACATTGAGGATAACATCGGCCTCTCCCAGATCTTTCATCTCAAAGTTCTGAGAGAGAAATTCTTTGACTTCCTTAATCACACTAAGGTTAGTCCCGAAGATCAGTATGTCATCCACATACAGACACAGAATCACTCCATCGCCTCCACCAAAACGATAGTACACACATTTGTCGGCTTCGTTCGAAACAAAACCGACAGAGGTTAGGGTTCGATCAAACTTCTCATGCCACTGCTTAGGTGCTTGCTTGAGGCCATACAAAGACTTCAACAACTTGCACACCTTTCCCTCTTGACCATTTGCCACAAAACCATCATGCTGATCCATATAGATCTCCTCTTCCAACCCCCCATTTAGGAAAGCTGTCTTCACGTCCATTTGATGAACGAGAAGCCCATAGGAGGCTGCCAGTGAGAGTAGCACTTGAATAGTGGTCAAATGAGCAACAGGTGAGTAAGTGCCAAAGTAGTCTTCTCCTTCTTTCTGGGTATAACCCTTGGCCGCAAGCCTAGCCTTGTACTTGTCGATAGTACCATCAGGCCTAAACTTTTTCTTGAACACCCATTTGCAGCCCACAGGCTTGCATCCATATGGGCGATCAACAACCTCCCAGGTACCATTGGTCATGATGGAGTCCATTTCATTTCTGACAGCTTCCTTCCAATAGTCAGCATCAGGAGTTGAAAATGCCTCTTCAATGGTCCTAGGCGTGTCATCCACGAGGTATACAATGAAGTCATCACTAAAAGACTTAGCTATCTTCTGTCTCTTACTCCTTCTAGGAGCTTCATTGTTATCCTCCTCAGGATGTCTCACATGAGAAAGTTCATCGTGTACAATCGGTTCGGCAAAGATATCATCCTCGATAATCTCTTGCCTAGATGAGCTTGTTTCATCTTTCATTGGAAACATGTTCTCAAAGAACGTAGCATCTCTGGTCTCAAAAATGGTACCGACCAACATGCCAGGTACTCCAGAGTTCACTACCAGAAATCTATAGCCTACGCTATGAATAGCATAACCAAGGAAAACACAATCTACAGTTTTAGATCTAAGTTTGCGCTTCTTGTTGATGGGCACACATGCTTTGGCCAAACAACCCCAAGTACGCAAGTAAGAAAGCGTTAGCCTTTTCTTTTCCCATTCCTCGAATGGTGTCTTCTCTTTATTCTTTGGAGGCACACGGTTTAGGACATGACATGCTGTCAATATAGCCTCACACCACCATTCACTAGAAAGTCCCGAGGTATCCAACATGGCGTTAACCAAGTCAGTCAAGATTCGGTTCTTTCTTTCGACAACCCCGTTTGATTGGGGAGAATAGGGAGGCATCCTCTCATGAATAATACCGTGTTCTTCGCAGAATAAGTCAAACGACTTTGAGAAGTACTCGCCACCGCGATCTGACCTAATTCTTTTGATTTTCTTCTCAAGTTGGTTTTCTACTACAGCCTTATAGATTTTAAAGTAGTGAAGGGCTTCATCTTTGGTCTCCAACAAGTAAATGTAACAATATCTAGTGCTATCATCTATAAGAGTCATGAAATATTTCTTTCCACTTTTTGTCAACAATCCATTCATCTCACAAAGATCAGAATGAATTAATTCTAGAGGTGCCAAGTCTCTCGCCTCAGCAGCCACGTGTGGCTTGCGAGTTTGTTTTGAACCAACACATGCAAGGCACTTAGAATTCTTAGCAAAGGTAAACTTTGGAATTAAACTTAGATTTGCAAGTCGTGACATACAACCAAAATTAACGTGACAAAGCCTCGAATGCCAAACATTAGATTCATCAATGTTAATAATATTGTTCACTACTTTATTGCATCCATCATCAAGAGAAAAACGGAACAGACCTCCGCTATCATAACCTTTACCAACAAAGGTTCCAAACTTTGACACAATACATTTATTTGACTCGAAGAATAATTTAAAACCATCTCTACAAAGTAGGGAGCCGCTGACTAGATTCTTCTTGATGGTGAGGACATGCTGCACGTTCTTCAGCTGCACGATCTTTCCCGAAGTAAACTTCAGATTGACCGTACCAACACCAAGTACACGCACATGAGCTCCGTTCCCCATCAGCAAGGAGGTAGTCCCCCTGACCTGGTATGAAGAAAACAAGGAAATGTCAGCACATACATGAATATTAGCGCCAGTGTCTACCCACCACTCAGGTGTACACATAACTGAAAGAACTGTAGGTAAATAATTACCGTATCCCGATGTTCCTACAGGCTCGCTAATAACCATGTTGGCAGACTTGCCTCCTTTGCGTTGAGGACACTTTCCAGCAAAGTGGTCCTCACTCCCGCACACGTAGCAGGCTCCCTTCTTCTTCTTGAACCCGGTGGTTTGTTTAGCCTTCCCAGGGTTCTGTGGCTGAGGCGGTTTCTTGCCTTTGCCCTTGTTGTTGGTGCGAGCATTAATGTTCTTTTGAACAAAGTTCGCGCTTGCACCGACAAGTGTCCCCTTGTTACGTACGTCCTTTGCTCTCGCCTTTTCCTCCACATCAAGAGTGCCAATGAGTCCATCAATCGTGAACTCCTGCCTCCTGTGTTTCAGAGAAGTAGCAAAGTCCCTCCAAGAAGGTGGCAGCTTGGAGATGATACCTCCGGCCACAAACTTGTCGGGCAGCACGCAAGGGTTCTCTTTGTTGCAACAGCCAAGGTCTTTAGCCAGCACATGCAACTCATTAGCTTGTTCCACCACAGGACGGTCTTCCACCATCCTGTAGTCTACGAACTGCTCCATGAGATACAGCTCACTGCCAGCATCAGACACCCCGTACTGAGCATCAAGGGCGTCCCACATCTCTTTCCCAGTCTTCTTCTTAAGAAGTGGATTAATCAGATGTGGGGCAATCACACCAAGGACGCATCCGCGGAAGATATTATCTTTAACCTCGAACACACTTCCCTGCTCGGAGGTGCATTGTTCGGGCTTCCCTTCCGCCACATCCATGATGCCCATGGTGGTCAACCAAAGTATCATCTGTTCACGCCAACTCACAAAATTTGTACCGTCAAAAGTGTTTGGCTTAATGGATGAAGCAAATTGAGCAACCGAAAACCTATCAACATAATTATCACTGAAATCAGGTTTCTGGATTGTTGGATAATTATCTGCAATAGGCCATATTTTAATTCCAAAAGTTATAATTAAGTTCACGAATATTTGCATGACTATAATGAGTGAAACAATCCATGTGCACGTGTTCAAGTTTAACACAGATTTAAAGAAGAACACGAATAAGATGTAGGATAGCAGTTCGGACATCAAAAAGTACCCTGGGGCGGGACCTCTGCCGGGGGCATCGGTTGCGCCGTTACCAGCTGGAGGAATATCATCCGAACTCATGATGTTCCTCGACTGGCCTTGCTCGAAGTAGTCGTACAAATTCGATGCAGGAAGATCTGTTGACGCAGTGCAGTCCGTGCGCCGGAGTCGTGCAGGAAGAAGACGCGGCGCAGTGTAGTCGTTCGACGGCGGCGGAGTCTCCAGGACGGTGAACCGTACGCTGGTGAAGACGTATCAGTTCTGGGCGAGCAGTCGCGTAGAGACGCTCGCCAGAAACCTGATTGCCCCGATATCCCGAGCAGGATCTCAAAGAGGCAATGGTGTCGGAGGCACCTGCTCTCGCCGGTGGTGTGCGCGCAGCGCCTGCGATGGGGAGGTAGATTTGCAGCAGAGGAAGGAGGAGAAGTAATGGACTCAAAAATCTCTGTCTCAAAGGAGAAGATGGCTTTCTATTCATAGCCCTCGGGTGAGACGAGAGGATGAACCTGGACGGGAGAGAATCGGGAAGGCTGAATTATGGAAAGCTGAATTATGGAAGACTGAACCATGGTATCAGTGATTACCATAATCAGCCCTTCCAATTACCGCATCCTCAATTTCCATAACCAGCAAAAAGGGAGATCCCTCCCGCACGCAAGTCAGGCTCATGCTCAGGCTCAGGCCAGGGTTGTTTGAGAGCCGCCAGGGTTCTTTGAGAACCACCAGGGTTGTTTGAGACCCTCAGAGTTCTCTACAGACTCAACTCTGGGATTCGTAGTAAATGTCGCCAGGGTTGTCTGATACCCACAGGGTTCTCTGTAGAATCAACCCTGTGACCGGTACGAAGCGTCGTCAGGGTTCTTTTTCTGTCGGAGCAGAGTTCTTTTCCATTACCAGTATGGTGTTAATCATAATAATTTTAACATCAAAAGTAGGCTATAATCCTTTAGAATAAATAGAATAATGGGCCAGACCCAAATATTCTAACAGATGAGAGACTCAAACCATCGGAAATCAGCTTCGACCGAATGGATATTTGGGTTCGTATTCTAGATCTTCCGTTGGGTTGGATGAACAAAAACCGAGGTGAAAGGGCCATGGGTTTGATTGGCGAGGTAAAAAAGATGGATGTGGACAGAGATGGGAAGGCCAGTGGCCCTTTCCTATGTGCTCGTGTAGCCATTGAGGTTACAAAGCCTGTCCGGAGAGGGGTTCTGCTCAGGACCAAGAGAGATGCGGTGCCTGAGTGGTTCCAAATCCAGTATGAGAAGCTTCCATTTTATTGCCTGTCATGTGGTGTTATGGGGCATTCTGAGCTGGAGTGTGATAAACCCCTCATTCGTGATGGCGAGGGTAAATTGCCTTACGATGTCAAACTTAGAGTTTTTGACCCAAAGAAAAAGAAATTGCAAAGCTTCTCGGAGGCGGCAGCTGAAACCTTCGGGAGTGGGACATCAGCAGCCTCCAAGTCGAGAGAGCCGGTGAGTCAATCAGGTGAACGTTGCTCTGAAGATAATAGGGAGAGATCGTCCCCAAGAGGATGACGAGGAGGCAACCTCACCACTGAAAACTGCTGGAGCAGGAGATGGGAGGGGGGAGATGCCACCGAATATGAATAAAAGTCGGCAGCCTGTCCAAGCTTTTTTCGAAATGGGAAGTTTATTAATTTCAAGAACGTTACATCAAGGTGATACAATAGAACTTGAAAATCTCCCGGCCTCTGCCTAGACAGCACACAACCTTACAAAATGATGAAAAAAAACAGCAAGCACACTAATGTTCATCAATCCGAAGAGTAGACCGCCACCCATGTGCCTGGGTAAAAAATCCCTTGGCCACCTGCGCCAAGAATTGAGATGCCTCCACAATGAAACCTTGGTAAATAGGCTTCTGAAGGATAGACCATGTACGAAGCCAATGGGTAATTAAGGAGATAACCTGCAAAAAAGAAGATTGTTTCTTTTCAAAAACCATAGCATTCCTAGTCAACCATAGGGACCAACATGTTGCTGCTGCTCCAAGTAAAACTAAAGGTTTTAGATCTCCACTAATCCCCATCAGCCAAGTGCCAAACATATTTGACACACTACGAGGTGGCGAGAGACCAGAAGCCGCATGAACACCAGCCCACACCATACGAGCAAACCGACATTCAAAAAAAAGATGTTGAATTGTTTCATCATGGTGACAGAAACAACATTGTTTATTGCCTTGCCAATTGCGTTTAACTAGGTTGTCTTTAGTTAAGATAACACCTCTGCGAAGATACCACAAAAAGATCTTAATCTTTAAGGGTGCTTTCAATTTCCAAAGCCGTTTGTTGACATTTGGAACATCATTATAGATCAAAGCCAAATAATGAGATTTCACTGAAAACTCACCATTTTGATTCAAGTTCCATCGGAATTCATCTTCATCATGGCTTAGTACAATATTGGCGATTCGTGGAAGGAGGTTATTCCACATCACTAATTTGTTACCAATAAGATCCCTACGCCATGAGATATTTGGTGGGTTGGTGCCCAGGACGTCCGCCACAGTATCCTGTTTTCGACGGGCAATACTATAAAGTTCAGGATACTGTTCACGAAGCGTCCTATTTCCTAACCACCTATCTTCCCAGAACCTTATTTGTGACCCATCTTTAATGATAAAAGCCCCAAAACGAAGGAAGTCCCCTTTTGTCTTCATAAGGCTTGCCCAGAAATGTGAGTCTCCGCTTTTCCACTGTGCTTGCACTAGTGGTTTAGAACCTAGATATTTATTGCGTATAATTTGTTGCCATGTACCGTCTGTTCTTAACAAGCGGTATAGCCATTTACTAAGTAAGGCTATATTTTTTATATCTAGATTGTGGATCCCTAGTCCACCTTGTTCTTTAGGTTGACACAGGATATCCCATTTGGCTAAGCGGTATTTCTTTTTATGATCATCACACTGCCAAAAGAATCGAGATCGAAAATAGTTTAGTTTCTTTAGAACGCCCTTTGGAACTAGAAAGGAGGACCCTCGTAAGGTGCCTAGGAAGAGGAAATCAAAGACCTCAGGCACTAGCTCATCACAGACACTGGACCTTAATCTACCAGGTGCAAATATTTCGACTCCTATTGGCCTAGTGTATTCGAGGGTGAATCAGATTGATGGAGATGTGGGGGCTTTGAGTAATATTCCTGCTGCTTCGGATGAGATGACGAAGAAGCAGAAAAGAAATAACTCTCAACCAGATGCAAAATCGGCGGCGGCTGCGAGGGACAGCCCCCGCCGGGCACAATGAGTACGCTGTGTCTGAACTGCCGGGGCTGTGGGAGGCCCGAGGTAGTTCGAGATATCCGCAATATTGTGGATATGCATAATCCCAAGGTGCTCTTTCTGTCGGAGACGAAGATGAGTGCCAACCGATCTCAGGAACTGAAGGGGAGATTGAGGTTCCCAAATGCTTTTGGGGTTAGCTGTAATGGGCTGAGTGGTGGCCTTGTAATAATGTGGAAAAATGAGGTTACTATGGAGCTAAAGACCTACTCCAAATACCACATAGACATGTGGGTGACGGAGAATACTGCAGAGGCAAAGAGATGGAGATTTACGGGTTTCTATGGTGAACCAAAGAGATCGCAGCGAAAGGAGTCTTGGACGATGCATCGCTTCCTTCGAAACGAATCTGACTTGCCGTGGCTGTGCGCAGGTGATTTTAATGAGATCCTCCATGATCACGAACAATTTGGTGGCAATGATCGTGAAGAGTGGAAGATGGAAGGATTCCGGGAGGCGGTGCAGTATTGTGAGTTCACATATTTGGGCTACTATGGAACACCATACACTTGGGACAATCGAAGGGGAAAAGGTCAAAATATTAAGGTCCGACTAGATCGAGCCCTTGCTGATGTGAAAATGCTCGACCTATTTGGCGACTCGACCGTTACTCATATGCAAACTACCGAGAGTGATCACTGTGCTATTTTGGTTGAGCTAAGAAATTCCGGACTGCTACAAGGCCGCCAGCGGGAACGCCCATTCAGGTACGAAAACATGTGAAGGCGACATCCATCTTATGAGGATACCGTCACCACAGCATGGGGACGTGTCTGCCTTTCTCCGTCTGATGTTCAAGCTACTCTTACTGGAATGCAAAATGTGCTCCGCACGTGGGACAGGGACCATTTTGGTTCAGTCAGGAATGAGCTTAAGCGTTTGCGTCGACACTTGGAGGTAATACGGAAAAAATCATTGCGGAGAGGACCAACCAAAGAAGAACGTGACATTGCAAGACGAATTGCAGAGTTGCTTGCTCGTGAGGAAGCAATGGAAAAACAACGTTCGCGGGTGGACTGGTTACGAGAAGGTGATCGTAACACAGGATTCTTTCAAGCGAAAGCAAGACAGCGTACTAGGGCGAACAAAATAACCTCTCTGAAGCGCCCAAATGGATCTTTATGCTCTCAGCAGGAGGAATTGGAGTCTATGGCAACGAATTTCTATCAGCAACTCTTTACTGCTCAAGAGAACACAAGGCCAGAGGAGGTGATACAGTTTGTGCCTAGGAAAGTAATGGAGATGAATGATTTCCTCTGTGCCCCTTTCATGGCTAAGGATGTAGAGAAAGCCTTGTTCATGATGAAGCCAAACAAATTGCCTGGCCCGGATGGCTTTACGGCTGGCTTCTATCAAAAGCACTGGAAGATAGTGAAACAGGACATATGCAGTGCAGTTCTTGCCTTCCTCAATGGGGGGGACATGCCTGCAATCGTAAACAGCACTGTCTTAGTCCTAATACCAAAGGTGAAGAACCCCCAAGACCTCACACAGTTTAGGCCAATTGCCCTATGTAATGTGCTGTACAAGATCTGCTCAAAGGTGATTGCAAACAGGCTCAGAGGAGTTTTAGATGATATCATCTCAGAGGAGCAATCTGCATTCGTGCCAGGGAGACTCATAACAGATAATGTTTTGGTTGCCTATGAATCAATTCACTATCTAAAGAATAAGAAAGGAAAGTCGGGATCTTGTGCTGTCAAACTCGATATGGCAAAGGCATACGACCGTGTTGAATGGCAGTACTTGAGATGCATAATGCTCAAACTTGGTTTCAAGGAGGAATGGGTCTCGCTTATTATGAGATGTGTGGAAACAGTATGTTTCTCAGTGAGGGTGAATGGTCACTTCTCGGATGTGTTCACACCAACACGGGGAATCAGACCAGGGGATCCAATTTCTCCTTACTTATTTCTGCTTTGCGCTGAATGTTTGTCAAGTTTGCTCAAGTTTACAGGACCACAGTTCCTTGCCAAGGGCATTACAGTGGGTATCCATGCACCTTGGGTTTCCCATTTATTATTTGCCGATGATTGTCTAATTTTCACCCAAGCTAGTGAGAGAAGTGGGCAGCGGCTATCTGAGATTTTGCGCACCTATCAACAAGGCTCTGGTCAGATGGTGAATGTGGCAAAGTCAGCAACTTTCTTTAGTGCAAACTGTACTGATCAAATGAAGGAAGCGATGAAAGCTTCGACGGGCATTCTGAAAGAAGCTTTACGTGAAAAATATCTAGGGCTACCAACAGCTATTGGTCGTAGCACCAAGGAAGCCTTCGAACACATTCCCAGTAAGATATGCGGTCTGATGGGAGGCTGGGGAGAGAAACTACTGAGTTGTGCTGCACGAGAGACTTTGATCAAGTCAGTGGCACAGGCGATACCGACATACTCAATGAGCTGTTTTTTACTATCACCAGCCACGTGTAAGAAAATTACCTCAGCTATCTCCAATTACTGGTGGAGTAGTAAGGTTGATCGCCGAGGCCTCCATTGGAGGCGATGGTCGGATCTCACTCTACCCAAGTGTCATGGGGGAATGGGTTTTAGGGACATCAAGCTGTTTAACATTGCAATGTTGGGGAAACAAGGGTGGAGATTACTGACTAACCAAAGTTCCCTGTGTGCGAGGGTTTTGAAAGGGAAATATTTTCCTAATGGGGATTTCATGACAGCTAGAAACAAACGAAATTCTTCACATACATGGCGGTCGATTTTGGCTGGACGGAAAGCTCTGCAAATAGGTCTGATCAGGCGAATTGGAGATGGTAGGTCCACAAACATCTGGTCGGATCGATGGATCACTGGGGCAGTTGGAGGAAAACCAATCTGCCGGAAAGAAGGAGCAATGGCAAATCTGGTGAATGAACTCATTGAACCAGAAGGAGGCCGTTGGAACCAGCAAGCTCTGGAACAGAATCTAATCCATTTTGATGCGCAGGCAGTTCAACGCATTTCTTTGGGTAGACCCCAGGAAGATTTCTGGGCCTGGGAGAGTGAACGACATGGATTATACACCGTGCGATCGGCCTACCGTGTTCTAGCAGAGAAAGAGGCTCAGGAGAGAGATTTTAAATCTGGCCAAGCTGATCATTCGGCAGGAAACAACAATCCTGTTTGGCGCAAGCTCTGGAAGACCAAAGTACCACCTAAAGTTAGAGTCTTCTGGTGGAGAGTCTTGCACGAGTTCATACCATCCAGGGCAAATCTCCACTATCGACACATTGAGAGACTGGACAACTGTGAATTCTGTGGAGCAAATAAGGAGACTACGTTCCATGCATAACGGAGTGCACTTTTGCTCGGTGTTTTTGGATGAAGATGACAGAGATGACAGGAATTAAGCTGCCCAAGCTATGCCCACGCACATGGTCAGTTGATCTCCTGGATGACTCTTTTTGTACAGAGGGTGATCGAGAGGTTATTCTTTGTGGGATGTGGTCACTATGGTGTAGTCGAAATGACAGAAGACATGGCAAAACTGCAATACAGGCACAACTGGCAATAGATTGGGCAATGGAGGCTTGCTTACTTTTGCTGAAGGGTACGCCAAATTCTAGAGGGAATGAACCAGCCCAGGCAACAGAAAGGTGGAGGAAACCACCCGTTGGCCATGTCAAGGTAAATACTGATGGTGCATTCAGGGAGACAGACTCAACAGGGGCCACAGGAGTGGTCATTCGTAGAGCGGATGGTTCCTTCATAGTAGCATCAGCACGCCGTCTAGATCATGTAGCATCTGCTCTGGTAGCAGAAGCTGAAGCTCTCAGAGATGGTATGCAGCTAATCCCTCAAGGTATTGTGGAGGGGGTTCAGGTGGAGACAGATTCACTGGAGCTAGTGTCACTATGGAGAGCACGAGGAAGTGATAGGTCAGAAATCTCAGTAATCTTGAATGATGTCCAGGAAATGGCAAGGGGCCTCACATCCTTCTCAATTGAGTACGTGCGGAGGACAGCCAACACTGCTGCTCACCTATGTACTAGAAATATTGTACCTTTTAATTCTGGTTCAGTTTGGGTAGATCACCCTCCTAGCTTCTTGCAGGTATGCCTGCTTAACGATTGTAATGAGGCTACTTGATTAACGAAGAAGCTAAGTTCCCAAAAAAAAAAGCCACAGTAAATTCTGAATTTTAATTAGATGGTCCACTTGCTTCTGGATTCAATATCAATTGACTGCAAAAAAAAAAACGAAAGAAAGAAGAAGTCAATTAACGATAGCTACACGAAAGCAGTTGCGTAAATAAAAAACGTGATCCATATATATAGTGGACTTAGGCAATTATCGCTTCTCTGTTCAACCTTCGACGGGCTCAATGGGCCGGGACAATATATTCGTTTTGGCCCTGATCAGGCGGGTAATCTATGCTAAAAACTGTGAGGTTGATTTATTTTATCGGTGAGATAATTCTTCGCTTCATTTTTTCTTATTTCAGCTGTCCGCTTCAATTTGCTAATATAACTTAACACATGATAGTGATTGAAAGTTTCATTCGGGGGTCGACTTGGATTGCTTCTAGCTGAGTCTACTTAACTGCTTTTACATAGCTTAACACAACATATATAGCTTGCTTCTACATGGACAGGGTCTTTAGAATTAGAGGGAAATGGAGGGATCCAGATTTAATAGTAACACAGGAGAAGCACGATCTAGACAGATTCAAAGTTTGAATCAAACCATCGAAATAACATAATAACACCCTAGACCATATGTACTTGTGGTTTGAATTGTTTTACAAAGAATCGTCAAGGATACCACCGTGTATGCATATCAAGAGGCTAGTATATGCACAGCCAACAACCTGTATACGTACATATGCATGTGATGAGCACGTGACTTCTTCCGCGATCATATTTATTATAGCTTTTGTAACTTTTGCCAACGATTTAAAATAGTTGATATAGTTGTATAATCAAGACCCCACCCATTTCAAGACTATCATAATTAAAATGAATGAAAATAGCATAATCAATAAATATGCATTAATGTCAGATCTCCAAAAAAGGGAAGTGAGGATCAATCATGTGAAAAACATGCATAAGAAGATCCGCAGGATCAGTCCATTAAATTCTCGACCAACCTCCTTCGAGCTTTCCACTAAAATATCTTGTTATTACTCCTTAGTATATCCAAAGACGTACTGTGAGGGCAGTTCCAACCCAAACTCTATCTTAGATTCTAAACTTATTTATTAGCCTTGTATTAAATGTCTTTTTGCTGATATGTCACTCAATTATTTGAACTTGGTTTCTTATTTGGACTCTAAGTCTACAATTCCCAAGGTATGGACTTTAAGATAGAGTTTAGGTTGGAACTGGCCTGATGTACTCATGTCACTACGAGGGAATTTTTTTTTATTGTCTTTCGGCAATTTTCCGTGGATTATTGATTATCTGCATGAGTAAACGTAATGTCAAATGAATGGGCTCTGACTCTAAAGAGGCAAACGTGCGTGCGCCACCCCACTCCCACAGACTCCAAAGGCTCCAAGACTACATGATCCATGTGTGATTCCCCCATTCCTACTTCGGTACTTCCCCTATTCTTTTCCCGGAGCGAGATTGGGTGACTTGCGGTAGGCAAGTCGCCGCGTGACTGGCGGCCACAAATCTACCGCCCAGCATGGATCCAACGGACGAAAGGAGTTTAGTCTTTTTTTTCCCAAACAGGCACGTGAAAACCTACCCGCGAACGGAGCAGCCTAGGCGGGCTTTCTCCCGCGTCTGCAGCGCTGCGCTCCCACGCCGCGCGCCGGCGCCACTCCAGGTCGCGCCTCCCGCCGTCCCGTGCCACGCCGACCCCAGCCCGCATCTCCGGCATCGCTCCGACCCTAGCTCGCGCCTCCTGCGTCGCGCCAGACCCCAGCCCGCGCCTCCGGCGAGCTCCCACAGCACTGCGCCTCCCGTTGTCGGCGGCAATCTGAAGCACAGAAGGATTTGCGTCGTGGAGGAGGGGGAGGGGTACAGGGAGCTCACGTCGACGGCGTCCAGAAGGGATTTAGTACCCGGAGTCTCATCCATCTGTCAACCCTCTCGCGAAGCAAGGTAAATCGCATATCGTGCTTTGCCTTCATTCTTCCTTGCTCATCCATGTATCTACAATTAGTTATGCTACGATTAGTTAAATGGAGATGTCAATTGGGAGAAAATTTCCCATATAATTTATTCTTTTTTGACAGAATTTGATAAAGCATTTATAATTGTGGTGAAAGGTAATGGCTCATTTATCTGACAATAACATGCCAAAAGTTGGTTTGAAGTTCAAAAGTCCAGCTGATGCTTGGTTGTTTTGGGTGGCATATGGGGGTCGTACAGGCTTTGATGTGAGGAAAAGATACACAAATTTAAGCAAATGTGATGGTAAAGTGACTTCATGCCGATTTGTTTGTTCCAACGAGGGCCATAGGAAAAAAGGGTTAACAGATCGTGTCAAAAAATGTTTTAGACCTGAAACTAGAACTGATTGCAAAGCTAGAATGATTCTCACATTAGATCATGTGGAAGGAAATTATGAAGTCACTGATGTTGTTCTTGAACACAATCACCTACTTCAGTTACCTGAAACCTGTCACTTGATGGCATCACAAAGGAAAATTTCAGAATTGCAAGCTTTTGAAATTGAAACTGCTGATGATTCTAGAATTAGACCAAAAGCAGCACATAAGTTGGCTACCCGTCAAGTTGGTGGACCCCTTAACTTGGGCTATACTTGCCGTGATCGTAAAAATTATTTACAATGCAGGCGACAGAGAGAATTGGTTTTTGGACAGGCTGGAAGCATGTTGAAGTATTTTCATGACAAAATAGCTGAGAACCCATCTTCTCAATATGCTTTGCAGCTTGATTGTGAGGACCAACATATTCTGGGCTGATGCTAAAATGATCCTTGATTATGCATACTTTAGTGATGTTGTCACATTTGACACTACTTTTGGCACAAACAAAGAATATAGACCATTTGGTGTTTTTCTTGGTCTGAATGAGTTTAGAGAAACAACAATTTTTGGTGCTGCACTTCTATTTGATGAAACAGAAGCATCATTTTCATGGTTGTTTGAGACTTTTCTATCTGCACATAACGGAAAACAACCTAGAACTATTTACACGGATCAAGATGCAGCAATGGGGAAAGCTGTTCGAGTAGTATTTACGGAAGCATATCATGGATTGTGTACCTTTCATATAATGCAGAATGTTGTGAAACATTTATCTCCAGTTAAGGGTGACGGGGAAGATGAAGTTGAAAAAAGAAGAAGAAGAAGATGAAGAATCTCACATTCTCTTAGATTTTAGTGCATGTATGTATGACTATGAGGATGTGGCAGCATTTCAAGAAGCTTTTGACCTTCTTAGATCAAAAGTGAACAAACAAAGTTGGTTGGATAGTATCTACAAGGTGAAAGAAAAATGGGTTGAATGCTATATGAGAAATGTTTATATTTTGGGGGTGAGAAGTACACAACTAAGCGAGAGCTTCAATAATGCTTTGAAGAACCAATTGAAATCAGATTTCGACATAGTTCGCTTTTTGAAGCATTTTGAGAGAACCATGCAAGAAAAAAGATGAAAAGAAGTGCAATCTGAATTTGAATGGAGGAAGAACTTACCAAGAAGGCTAATGTGCACACCGATGTTGGTTCAAGCAAGCCTAGTGTACACTCCTATAATTTTTGAAGCTTTCCAAAGTGAATATGAAAGATCCATGGCTGCATGTGCTAGAGTTTTGGATGGAGATAATAAATATGCTATTGCTATTGGGAATTTGCATGGTGATTTGAGTTTTGAGGAGGAGCGGATAGTAATTGGTGATCCCTTGAACATGACAGTTTCATGCACTTGTGGAATGTTCAATAGAACTGGAATCTTATGTGCACATGGTCTGAAAGTTTTTGATTTGATGAATATAAAAATGTTGCCAACACATTATATCTTGAAAAGATGGACTAGATAAGCACGCAATGGAAGTATACAAGATAGACAAGGAATAAATGTGATAGAAAATCCAAAACGAGAAGCTCAACGTCGATACAAGTTTCTGTCTCATAAATTTCACGGTTTGGCTGAAAAAGCAGCGGAGTCTTAAGAATGTTGTGTGATGGTAGACAATGGCCTTGATTGTCTTAGTGCACAGCTAGAGGAGAAACTAAATTTATCTACTACTGCCGCTACTGTCAAACCATGTGAGGACCAGGAAAATGTTGATCCGAATGTGCAGCAAATAGATGGCTTGCTCAATGGTCCACAATTAAAGAAAAAAGAGGTCCAGTCAAAAAATTCAAAGAGGCGTAGAACTTGGCTTGATAAGTTACGCAAAAAAGGGAAACAAAAGGCAACCAAATCAGCTGTACCAACAAAAAAAGAAACAAAGGTATACCAAATGCAATCTGAACATATGTGTTGTTTCTATTCTTTCCTAAATTAACTAGTTCAACCTGCTGCAGAAACAAAAGAAAAATGACAATTTGGGAAATACCCAAGTAGAAGTGGAGAATGGTGGTAGCAGCAAAGGAGGAAATAGGGAGCTTCAAGAGTACAACAGTTATGCAAGTTTTACACAGCTCTTGACAACTCCATTATGTGTGGATCTTGACCAAGATCTCTTCTAATATCTACAAGTTGGTGGATAGTATTTTGAACAGGCTAACTATAGTCTTTTGTGGGTTAACTATAGTCTTTTGTGTACAAAAGAAAATGGCCTATAGTTGCAATGCTTGTTCACTGCTAGCACTTATTGTTAGAGACAGTAAGTGTCTAAGTGTTGTTTAAATCACTATCAAGTAGTGATTACTACTGATTTTAAATGCTAAGTGTATATTACTTTTCTAAATGTTTGAATGGCCTGCTGTATGGGAGCGGTGTATGTTTGAATGGGCTACTGCAGTCTCTCTGTTGGACGGCTGTCCAGGGAAAAAAAGAGCAAATTTATTCTCTCCATTGGATGGCTGTTGGAGGGCTGAGATGTGGCCGCCAGTCACGTGGGGCAAGTCACCCAATCTCGCTCCTCTTTTCCCATCCCAGGATCTTCCATGCCCGTTAGACTAGTCTCAGTGGGAGGGTCATCACAAAGTTATCAAAACTGTAAACTTGGAGACCCGTGCCATCCAAGAATCATGGTGATGACTCTCTCTCCTCTCATCCCATGACACTCTCCGTCCTCTCTCCTCATAAATAACCCTGCCATGTAAGCAATTTGTTAATGTGGCATGATATTTAATGTCATGACACTCCTTCATGACCCTTGCAGAAAGACTAGCCTTAGTATGTAGAAAAAAAAAAATTACTTACCATAACTTAAGTCAAATATCCAAAACTTTCTAGGTCCATAAACTTCAAACCATGTCCAAATATATAATAAATTTGGAAAACATTTAAATCAAAACTCAAGACACCCACATAAAATAAATGTCACATACGTGTAACATTTAAAAGCTTTCTGACATGTATAGCATTCCTACATTGGCAAGACGTACGTCCAGGTGCCTGATAGTTGATAACCAGTATAAATAGAGCAGACGGGTGGTGGTGTCTGTATATGTGTGTGTTCCTGAATCCCTGGCTTATTGTGCACAACAACTATACATGCCAATCAATGGAGAACACAACAGCAATCAGCATGACGCCATTGACGCCCCTCCTATATAACATGAAAACCTTCAATTTCCTTCTAGTGCTCCTAATTCCGATCATTCTGTTGCTACGCCGCCGCCGTCGCCGCGGCAAGAAACGGCGGGTGGTCGCCACCACTGCCAACCGCCTCTGCCTACCCCCATCCCCATGGAAACTCCCTCTCCTCGGGCACCTCCACCACCTCGTCTTCAGCGGCGGCAACCTCCCGCACCGCTCGCTACGCGCCCTCGCGGCGGCGCACGGCCCCATCATGCTCCTCCACCTCGGCCAGGTGCCCACCATCGTCGTCTCCTCCGCGGCCTCCGCGCGGGAGGTGTTGCAGGCGCAGGACCACGTGTTCGCCAGCCGCCCTTCGCTCACCGTCCCGAGGAGGCTCCTCTACGGCTGCACCGACATCGCCTTCGCCCCGCACGGGCCCTACTGGCGCGCCGCGCGCAAGATGGCCGTGCGCCACCTCCTCTGCCCGCCCATGGTGCGGGCCCACAGCGCCGTCCGGGAGCAGGAGGTGGCGGCGCTGCTCCGACGAGTCGTCGGCGAGCAGCCGTCCGTGCGCCTGAGCGAGCTCCTGAACGGCTTCGCCAAGGACGTGGCCGGCAGGATCGTGCTCGGGCTGCGCGCCGCCGGGGATGATGGGTGGCGTGGCAAGGTGGACACGCTGCTGGAGGAGAGCAACGCGCTGCTCGCCGCGTTCCACGTCGGCGACTGCGTCCCGTGGCTGTCGTGGGTGAGCGCCGTCGACGGCACGGACGGCAGGGTGAGGAGGGCGTTCGAGAGGATCGACCGGATCCTCGACGAGATCTTGGACACCGCCGCCTCAACCGCGAGCAGGGGGGTGGTGGTCGAGGAGGAAGGGACGAAGGACGGCGAAGCTTTCATCCATGTGTTGCTGTCGCTGCAGCGGAAGGGCGACGCAGCTCCTGAGACATCGTCGGAGTGGCGCCTCAGTATAGACAACGTCAAGGCTCTCTTGGAGGTACGTGTGACACCTGTTACCGTGTCACGTAGACTGATCAACTGATATTTCGTATTTTCTCTAAATAATTATTATATTAACAGTTTTACTATGCATAAGCTCCGTTAGCTATCCCTCACCTAGGTGAAACTAATACATATATACCTGTATATGACTGTGAGTCTTGGAATGCGCAGGACTTGTTCGGAGCAGGCACAGAGGCAACGATCATCGTCCTGGAATGGGCCATGGCGGAGCTCTTACGCAACAAGGAATCCATGGAGAAGCTACAGCGTGAGGTGAGACAAGAAGCAGCTCGGGCTCGGAGCGCCACCGGCAGCAACCATAGCAACATGGTCGTCGGCGAGGAAGATCTACGGGGAATGGAGTACCTTCGAGCCGTGATCAAGGAGACGATGCGGCTGCACCCGCCGGGGCCCCTGCTGCTCCCGCACAAGTCCATGAGGGCCACCGTGATCGGCGGCCGGCACGTCGTGCCCAGCGACACCACGGTGATCGTGAACGCGTGGGCCATCGGAAGGGATCCGGAGGTCTGGGAGGAGTCGCCGGAGGAGTTCCGGCCGGAGAGGTTCGTCGGCAGCAAGGTCGACTTCCGGGGACAGCACTTCCAGCTGATCCCGTTTGGGGCCGGGCGCCGGATGTGCCCCGGGGTCAACCTCGCCATGTCCGTGGTTGAGCTCGCGCTCGCCAACCTCGTGGCCCGGTTCGACTGGGCGCTGCCAGAGGGCGAGGCGCCGCTGGACATGGAGGAGATGGCCGGGTGCACGTCGCGGAAGAAGGCTCCGCTCCGCGCCATTGCCATGGAGCATTATTGTTCCCCTGGTTTTTGTTTCTGATGATCACCCAGAGTCAGCTTCGAGTACCATATCGCATCCCCAAAATGAGCCAACCAGGCATCATTGTAACAAAATCTGACTTAAAGATCAGAAAGGTTTCCAAGTGGTGGGGGGGGGGGGGGGGGGGGAGGTCATGCTCATCAGGAGCAACCGGTACTCACCATGCATTCTGTTCTATTTATTTCTCTTTCCCCACTGACGAGGCCTATCTCTTCTCCCATTCTTATCTCTTCCTCCTTTCCTTGGCGTGTGGTCGGCGTTGTGCGGATGGCCGGTTGCCTCAGCGAGCACGGCGGTCGTGAGGCCAGCGAGCACAGCGGCCGGGAGATGCAGCGGGGTGAGGAGCTCGAGCGGTCGGCCCTGCAGGCGCAGACAGAGCTCGTGGGGGCAGGGATGACTGGCGTAGGAGCAGGTGAGCCGCCAGGTGTGCAGGAGATGCATTGGCCAGAGCAACCACACACTCGTCAGATGTAATCCCGCCATTCTCTTTTCCCTGCGATTTGATATTCGTTTCGGTGATTTCTATGCTATGGGGAGGACTTGGATGGGTGGATTTGGACCGATCTGGATGGGGATAAGGCTTCTGATGGCCGATGGAACTCAGGACATGTCAGAAGCTTGGCATCCATGAATCTGTGTATGCTTTCTTTCTATACTCCATAGCATTTGCTGTTTTTATTTTCGTTCTGACTGAGGAATGGTTGATTTTCTTTGCTGTGGAGTGTGATTCCTGTTTTTTTTCTTATCTTCTGTTGTGCCTATCAGAAACAATTGCTGACGGAGCTGAGGGAGCAGCGGAAATTCAGGAACAGAGAGGAGTCGGATGGAGCAAGTGATTGGGTGGAAGATGAATCCCATTGGTGGCCTCTTGGGTTTATTCTTTGATTTGTTCTTTCTTTTTCTGTGAGTGGGTGGAGTGAATTCCCTTCGTGGCGTGGGGTCCGTTCTTTTGTTTGTTGTTTCTTTTTCTCTTTATACATGCTGGAGCATGTAAATAATTAAATAATGAAAGTAAACGAGCAGAGCAGTGATCATTGGTTGCTTGTTTAATTTGTTGTCTTCTTCCATTCTCAATTAAATCGAATTAATGTAGTGTGAAATCATAGCTTAAAACAAAAGGAAAAACATGCAAATATGAAAAAGAAAAGAAAAGGGACTGAACAGGCAGAACAGCTAGTACTAGTTGGTGATTACCAACCGGTATTGTATGGGCAGCCGCATGCATGACGAGCGCAGCTATTTAGTACTGATCTGTGTCAAAATCCGGTACTAAATTGAGCATTAAGTACTGGTTATTGCAACTGGTACTAAATGGCTGCCCATTTAGTACTGGAAACGCGATGCCGGTTCCACAACCGGTACTAAATAGGGATTACTAGCTGGTACTAGTACCCGTTTTTCTAGTAGTGGTGGTACTTACAATGCCTTGTCCAAGAGCGATTCTCGCTGAAAGTTCCAAAAGTCAAATTTGAAAGCTCAGAAAGAGTTGATAGTCCATGAAACTCAAGTTGTAAGTTCTTGACATGACTAAAACTGGTTTAAGTTTGAGTTTATTAATGAGAAAACTTCTTAGCAAATTAAAACCCTATTTGACAAAGATTCTAGGTCAATCCCCTATCAAATAGTGTTTGATACAAACAGTTATTTAAGGCTGATTTTGTGAAGTGATTATTTGAATTGAACTAATAATGGTCTGGGAGGGAAAAACTGCTCAATTTGTTCATAGAATCACAACCTCCTTAAAATATAACCTAGAGAGATACATAGTCATTTATTTTATCTTGCAATAGGAACTCATGGAATATCCCTCGATATTATTTTGTTTGCAGTTAATTTTGCATGGTCACATTTTGTAGAGATTCATATGACAATCAATATTGTCATTTCTTAGGCTCAGACTATGTTCAGTCTAAGAGAAATGAATAAAAGTAGGACGATGTATAATTTGTTCAGAAAGATTAAAAGACTCATCGTATAGCATGATTCAAATTTAATAAAAGTGGGATGGTATATAATTTGTTTAGAAAGATTAAAAGACTCATGCTATAACATGATACAAATTTATTCTACTTACATCACACATAATATATTTTTTGCTACAGGAATCCCAGAATATAAACAGTCAATATGAAAATAATGCATATATATGGTAGAAAAAACTAAACGAGAGGTTCCTAATAAATGTATGTTTGTTCTGTATTTGCTAATATTAGATCGAAATATGCTTGACGAAGTGGTTCTCCAATGTATTTTTGAAGTCCTTGCTGTATGTGTATGCATCTCTCTTGTCTAGGAACAAAAGTGTCATGCTCTTTGCTAGGCTGGTAACCCTTTGCACAACCGGAAGAAGGGTTGGATACTTAAAAGGTGCTTGATTTATGGTTTTCCATGCATCTTCAACAAAGGATCCTATCTTGGCCAAGGCAACCTCACTTGAGACATTGTGCTCCTTGATGTAGCATTCCACGGTACTGGCTACGTCCAATTTATTCCTACCATTCTATGAGCAACATCAAGTTAATGAGTCAATAGACAGTTTCTTCTGCTTACGCATGATAAAGGACGCACCTAATCAACCATAATATAATTACCTTGAACGCTGACATATCATCCATGAAACGTGATACCTCTCCACATGCTCGAATGATATCAGTGTTACCCATGGCCCACTCAAATGCTTCCTTGGTTGCTACACCGCCCATGCCAACAAGCAATCCAATACTCAGCACTTGACCACCTGCAGTTATGACAGACACATTCATTTGCTCTTTAAAGCTTGGAGTGTAACCTTGATGAAACCATTCCGCTTCTTGGAGATAACACTTCGATAAAGTTTGAAACTGGATGTCAAGTAAGGACACAATATAAGTATTTTGTGAAGAAAAATCATACAGAGAGAAATGAAATATGAGACCTACCTATGATGTGTACATAACTAATGATTGTGATATTGTGGTATTTTAACTGCTAACAAGGTTTATTAGTTTTTTGGGACAAAATAATTTCTCCTAAACACCGAAGTTTGTGAGATTTTTCGAGGGACGCGTTGATCTTCAAATTAAAGATGTGCCTGGTTTCTAGTAGACACAAAAATCAAAAAAACAATTCATTTTTGACTGATGAAGGGCAATTCACTAAATGTGTGATAGCAAACTAACTGATATATTCATAATTCACATGTCCTAACAAAAGCTTGGTTGTGATACTGATATCGTTTACACCCGAGAAGTAATTAGGAAGCATTACAGGTTTTCTGTTACCTCTTTTGTCTTACATTTTAAATACCCACCAATAGACTTGCCACAGTTTTGCAATTAATGATTGGCACAAAGAAATTTAAGGTTTTATACACAAAAAATATCGTTATCTGGGAGAGGCAAGTTGGTTTTTGCTGTACCCCTTTCCTGTTGTAAATGTTGCGGTACTTTTCATGTGGTTCCAACTCATCCTCAAACTCCCTAAAGTTGTTTATCATCTTGACAAAGAATTTCTTTAGGTACTCCGGTAGAAGAGAAACATCATTCTCATCCCATCTGCATGCATGCCAACCATAGTGGCCATATGGTCAATATTCTTCTCCAAAAAACACATCAACTTGATCAGATTGCATCCATCATAAACAACTCGTGTGGTTGTATCATTTTGACCCAACAAGCAGTAAAGCATGCAAATGGATGCACAAACTTATTAAATGTGTGCATATATTGTCAGATGTACTCAACATCGTGTGGCATGTAAATTTGATAGTTTTATACATGTAACCACATAGCTTTCTCTTCATTCTCATCTAATTAAGCCTTAACCACTCTTATTGCTAAAAAAATTCTAAAATGAATAAAAAAACTTTGAAATGGGTATGGTTTTTTTCTAAATCCAATTTATGTTCTAATATGACTTTATGCTCATAAATTATATGTGCATCAACTTATGTCTAATCCAAATTATGTGCATAATATGAAGCCCTACTAATTTAAAGCTCCTTTGACTCTATGGTCGATTATTGTAATAAGATAAAAAAAAGAAAATGTTACAACATGCTAATTATTTTGGGCATCTGGCTTCTTTGAAAACACCACAATGCGTGTATTTTTGGTGGAGCTCGTCCATGTTTGGATGAGTTGCTGAGATCTTTCCGGTGTGGACACCATCGTTGGGATCTAGCAGGGGGCTCGTGTGTGTGTTTTATTGGTCAAGCTTCCTCTTTGTTGTTTGTCATAAGGTACACCTAAATGTAATTCTCAGCTCCTCACACCTCGGTTCGGAGAGAGGTGGTGAAGCATACAAGGGACCGGTCTTTCTCTCTCTATTAGTATAAAGATATATATGCACCTCTATTGTGTATTTGAGGAAAAAAGACAAAACATTATTAATATAGTAGGGGTATTTACTTTTTTATTCTTTTTTGTAATATCGTTGTTATTGTTTTTGTTCTATGAAGTGTGCAAAATGTAATCGAAGCTCAGAAAAGGACCAGGATATTTCTTTTTAATTAATCGTTTCACTTCTGAAACAAGAGCAGACAGTGTATAGTAGACACAATATTAAAGGATACAAGAGTTGATACGATGAGAGACCAGGTGTAAGCTTTTACGATGAGCGACCAGATATAGTGATCTTTTTTATTAAACTTTGATTAAAAAACTTTACACCTGGTCTCGCATCGTAAAAGCTTTTCTAAAAATCTTTTCACCAATATAAAGGAAACAAGAGTTGTGCACATTGTTAAGACTTAGATGAGAAGGTGTGGCAAACATAGGGGGTCACATTCATAAAACTGTCCATGTCACGTGCTACGTGTCAAAATCCATCAACATAATTGCAGACATTTGACAAGTTTTTGTATATTTTCGCATGTTTTGTTACTTATTAGACCAAAGAGGTACAATAATACAAGTTCTTGTATGTTGAGAGTAATTTACACTTAAAATTAAGAGAAAAACTAAACGAACCTTTCAATAGCCTTGTTAAGCTCTCGGGCCTCCTCCAAAGTTGCATGCACATCGTAGGTGTCATCTAACAAAGACGTTAACAAGAATAACTTTGCTAGCATCATCCTAGCACGTGCATTTGCTTGCTCATAGTGGACAGTATAAGACCAGAAGTAACACTCAACAATCCGATCCCTCACGTAGTCTAGTCCAATTTCTCCAGAAAGGTCCTTCCACCACCTGATATTAAGTATATACTTATTAATCTAAATATCTCAAGATAAATATATAATTGTGTGTGCATATTTTTCTTGAAATTTTATTCATATATAATACCATACCTTCACTAATATTCTGTACTAACCATATTGTACCATAAATCAGCAAACAAAGCTGTATTTCAGAGAATTTACTGTGATATAGACTATCTTACAATACTTACCGAGTTATTTCTTTTAGTTCCTTCTGGTGAAGATGCTGCAGAAGGTTAAAGTCTAGCTTGGCGAGCTCCGATATGGCAGGGCTGTATGTTTGATCTTGTGCACTACTGTACTCTGGGATAAAAGATATGGCTTCTACCCGTTTTAAGGTCCTTGGTAATGGTATTTCGAGGGCACGGATGACTTGATCAGCCAAAGGGGGCTTGAGACTACTCCGTAATGATTCCAGATGGCTCCTTGAAAATGAGATAGCATCTTCAAGCACAACCTCTTTGTGAGTGAGAAGGTGAGCTGCATTGTATAAGCTCAACAGACCCTTTGGGTCATTAGTTATACAACTTTTAAAGCTCCCATCTTCATTTTTGAACCGGTCAAATTCATCTGCACCATATACATGGCTATTTAGTCCCTTGAAATTTACGTCTAGTACCTTGAAAAACCATTACATTATTGTTATTGATTGTACCTGGAGGAACCCAAAACCCTTGCTGCCTAAGCAAGCGAAACCGAAGAGCGACCTCATGTAGGTTTGAACAATTGAATTCAGAACTGTGAATGTTGGCTAAGGTGGTGGCTATCTGTTCCTCAAAATGGTGATCTATTCCAAGACGTTGAACCACATCTACTAGGTTCATTTTATCCACAACACTCTTTCTAGCTTGGAACATGCCACTTACCTCCTCCTTTAATCGGTTGATTCTCTCTGCCATGTTTTCATCTGAGATCTGACAAGCCAGTTAAAAGCAAGGAGAAGCAATGAGAGATACTTTATATGGTAGCACATAAAGGAAAACAACTAAGCGGCATTGACTTTGTGTATAACACAATACACCACTACTACTTGAATTCCATGGTTTTCCTAGTCTTTTAAATCTTTCCCTAGAAAAATTTAGAATGCCCTAGGGAATATTTATTTTCCTATAATGAGAACTCAAAACCGTAGCGAAATCTATCCCTAGGAACAATCTGGCATATTCACACCATTGTGGCATGTATCCATACAAATCAATACCAACCTGTAGGGAAGTGGGTGGACTGAAAAAGTTCCACGCACTAGGCCAAAGTTTGGATCTTGTGTGTGCTTCTAAAAAAAGAAGCATAGCCCATTTTTTTTCCCATTCGGGTAAAGATGCACCGGTGACTCCTATGTGCATTGATGGATGCTTGCAAGCACAATACAATAATTTGTTGTTGCAGTGTGCTGGATCACACATAGTATAGAGTTTTCCATATGTTTTTATAAATGAAGACATGGAATTCTTGATGTACAATTCCAGTTGGATAAAGTTAATTTTGTTCATGATTAATTTATTTCAACAACTACAATGAATGGTGGGGATGGCGACAAAATATATAAAACAAACATATGTTTAAAATGAATCTCTATGCAAGGTACTGTTTGCAATTAGTCACACTAGAATACCAAGTAGAAGATGACATGCATGCATGAAGTACTTAATAGAAGTATTGTGAAATGGATAAGTTGTAATAAAAGAAGAAAATAGATAGATAAAGTCTTGGTGTTGATATAATTCTGTTATATATAAATGCTAATCAAACTATTTAAGTATTTTCTATAAATTATATTGGAGACTATGTACAGGTGCCTTATCTTTTGATGAAGTATCAACTTCACTATACAAATTAAACTAACAATCCCTAGTGAAACGGTTGAATTAGGCTTGACTAAACACAAAGAAAAAGATAATTATTTGCAGTAAAATTAAAGAGAGATGATGGTGTATGACGTGCCTGCAATGGCTCTGGGATAAAATTGATAAAGTAGTCCCCCCATACTGTGGGGTGAAACACAGGCGCTGGCACAGGCGTAGCAATGGAAGGACCCATGTCTATGGTCTATCTGTTTCTTGCTGTTGTCCAAGTCCATTTGAACAATAAGGTTGGCGTGTATTTATAGGTGGCTAGGGTCGGGGTCTCCATATATTATCGTGAAAAAGTGTAGCGTTCAGGGTTTCATAATCATTTTCAAACAGTTACTTGCATGTGCTGAATTCACAAATAGACACGTGATTGTTGGTGCATCTGATATGAAGGCATGGCTATCTTTGTTCTCGAGATTTTTAAGGGA
Source organism: Digitaria exilis (assembly GCA_015342445.1). Taxonomy (NCBI): domain Eukaryota; kingdom Viridiplantae; phylum Streptophyta; class Magnoliopsida; order Poales; family Poaceae; genus Digitaria; species Digitaria exilis. The sequence goes on from JACEFO010001797.1 coordinate 119,892, forward strand.
AGCTGTCGATGGTTGAGGTCGACAATAACAGAGTCCCAGTCTTCAAAGAAATTAGAATTGGGCACATGAGCAAGTTTATTTGAGACTCCTGGACACAAAATTTCCGACACTACAGCACAACGTATCTTTCTGGAGAAGGACATGTGCGCCGCCACTCGCCCACAAGCAGACCATGTGTATCAGTGTGTGGTTGGCGTGAGTGGCAAAGATATGAGAGCAAATATGACCATAAACCAGACAGTACATGTGGCCAGGCAGGGAACCAAATCGGCCATATTGATACCAACACAGATGAGTGGCAATGATTAATTACCTCATATCCGCGTTCAGCATGTAAAGTTTTGTTAAATGGAGCATTGAAATAATAAATGTAAGAGAACGCGTTCAATATTTCCCAAATGTTTGGCTGGTAGCAATCAACGGACCGGGAGCTGGTGCTTCTTGATTCATAAATCTATATATAAAAAGAGAATTTTGCACATATCAACCTCCATTTTTCCAAATACTTGTCACTTTTGATCACTTTATATGTTTCGAAATACTTGGCAATTCATGTTTCTCTAGAAACACTTTCCTATTTTAATTGTCCTTATAATAATACTATAGGTATTTTCTAGAAACACTTAAAGTGGATTTATAAGGGCATTTTAGTCATTTTACTCAATAAAAAGTAAGTTGCCTTGGCAACCATGTTTGGTCAAAATTGCCAAGTAACGGAGGTTAGTAGCACGTAATGGTACCTTGACAGAATCAAGAATGGGAGACATTGACGTATGAGCATGACAGTACGGCGAAGTAGACTTAGAGCATCTCCAACAGCGCCCAAAATATGTTCCTAAAATTTTGTTTTGGAAATTAATAGAAAAACTCTTGCTCTAACAGTGCCCTAAACTAGTAGCTATTTTTTCCAAACTCCCAAAATACTGGGCTCTGGAGTTATTTTTGTCCCCTTGGTTTGCACTCCCAATCCTAAAATTTAACTATTTTGGAACTAGTTATTAGGAACTGTTGGAGAGGAAGACTTTTTTAGCTCCCAGTAAATTTTAGCAAGTTTGTAAAACCAATGTTTTGGGACTAAATTTTTTGGGACTGTTAGAGATGCTCTGAGTGGTTAGTGGACTAAATTTTTTCTGTGGCTGGTTTGGCCACGGGTCGATGATGCCTCAAATTGTATGGATACCAGTCGATGGCACTTGGCAGTGAGGTGCCTATTTGGATTTGCTTGTGTGTAATTGTGTACACATTTTTCACGTGGAAACTTTTATATGTGCATGTAACAAAAAATGTAGGATGGCAACGAGGATATTCTCTTGGTTGACACTACATACTCTCTGAAAAGAGGTGGACCATGCATGCGATTCTCGGCTCCAAGGCATACGTGGACAGCTGAAGAACCTAGTCATATCCTGTAGCAGGGACTGCCACAACATACCAACAAATTCAGAGTTTTATCATCATAGCATCAGCCATAAATGAATACTCATTATACTGATTTTTCCTCAAAGAAGAAACAACTTCTGTCTTAGCCCCTGATTGGGGCAACCAAAAAATCACTGCTTACTAAAAATTAAAAAATGTAAGCAATAATGAAATGGGGAAAATCTATTTTCGACCATTGGACTATCCTTACAGTCTAGTTTTTGTCCACCGAACTTCAAAACCAGGTACTTTTGACCATAGAACTACCAAAAACTAAATTATTTTTGGCTCCTTATATAGTTTCAAAGGTGGATTTGGATATATTCTTAAAAAATATATGGTTTAAATCTAAAAACGAGTTGTCTAGTTTTATCGGAAGTCAAATTTATCTAGTTTTAATCAAGTTTACAGAGAAATGCATAAATATCTACCATATCAAACTAGTTTTATTACATCGATCTTGAAATATATTTTGACAGTGAATTTGATATTGATGCATGTTAATTTTTTTTATAGATTGATCACAATTAGATAAGTTTGACTTAGAATAAAATTAGTATAACCTGTAATTTTGGATTGGAGTGCAATATAAAAAATTTTCATACACCGCCTGCTTGCCTCTAATTTTGTAGTTAGGCTTTTGCGAGATCCACATAGACATAGCAGCAGAAAAATGTAGCCATGACAGTATGACACCATAGGTGATCCCTGGACATATGGCATCTGAGTATGGTTGACAACTTTGTGAAGTAGATGTCTTTGGAAGCAAATTAAAGATCATGATGAGGTCATTCGTGGTTGGACCGAGGCTCGATGGCTCAGTGATGCCTCAATTTGTATTATTGATACGGGTCAGATGGCCCGTAGTGACTAGTGAGTGCCCATTGGAATTTGCTTGTATGTGCACGTGCTTCACATGGGAAGATTTCATGGTGTAGGATGTCAACGGGGATTCTCTCGGCCTCCGTGAACACTACTCTGAAACGACTTCTGGACCAAGCGATGAGAAAGGATACGTGGACAGCACAGAGCAGAGATAATAGTGATATCCCCTACACTACATGAAAAAGCTCATTCGTCCACCTTTCATCTGTACTAAGGACTATTTAAGTACTAGTTAGCAAGCACATTACCCCGAGGACTATTTAGTACCGGCTCGTCACACGACCCAGTACTAAATGATGGCATTCCGTACCGGTTAGTGTTACAAGCCGGTACTAAATGGTTTCGGGGGTTTTCGAGACCCCTTTTGCATTGGGTACCAGCTGGCAACACCAACCGGTACTGAATGTAATACATCAGTACCGTGCACCACCCAGGGTTACTTTAAAAGGATAGCATCCTTCTCTCAACCACAAGTGCTCTATAGGTGGGATGGTTAAGAAAGAATCGCGCGAGGGGAGGTCACGAGTTCGAGTCCCACAAACCCCGCACATGCATTTACGCGTGAAAATTTGTGTGACTTGTGAAAAATTCACGTTGCGCGTGTGCGGCCCCCAGCGAGTTTACTTTTTTTTCCTAATTTTTTTCCTATTTTTTTGGATCAAAATCATTTGGTACCGGTTGGTACCGAATTGCCAGTACCGGTTGCATAACCGACACGGATGGATGCCTAGCAACCGGTACTAGGAGCTTTTTTTCAGCTAGTGGTAGTTCGAGTGACACAACAGACTGGGGCCAAGTGAAATAAGCTCCAATAATCCAGCTACACATACTCCATCCATCTCAAAATAAGGGGAACTCCCCTTGTTTTGGGACGGAGAGAATACGTGCTAAATTAACGTGGGCAGCTGAATTCATCATGTGATCAAAATCTTCTGACTTCGGAATTTACTTTCTGTCGTCACTCATGCCCCGCATGTGTCTCATTATGCACGCCTTGTGCACAGCGACAGGGTGCTCGACTCGTTCCTACAATTTCTATAGCTTATTTTTCTATCAAACAGAAGGTAGAAATCCTTCATCCCAAACAATGCTTCTTAGGCTAGCCACTGTTGGTCATCCAGCTGCTTTAGGACTCAGTTGGTCCAAAATGACATAAATTTGCCCCAGTAGTCATTTTTCTAAAAGTTACACGAATCTTAAAGCAGTATGGAATTATTGGGCCCGGCCCTACCTGTGCCCAGCCCATGCCTGATAATTTAATGTCCGATGCATCGTCGTCCTCCATTCGCACATCATTTTCCTGTTCTGTTGTCCGTTTCTCAGCACCGGGGGACGGACGACGGCTTCCTCGCGCGTCACTGCCCGAGGCCGTGGCCGATCTGTCGATCCAATAACAGCCGCAACCAGTCATCCTCGTTCCTCCATTCGCTCGTCATTTTTCCTGCTGTGTTCTTATCGTTCCTTTGATGCAGTGGCCGATCGATTCGTCGATCCAATAGCAGGGGCAACCAGAGATCCTCCTCATTCGTCGCTTCTGTTCACGCAGAGCCCAGGAGGGCGAATGACAACATGTTTCTGACTTCCTGATCCGATTTTATCGGACACAGTAGGCACTGTGTTCATAGCTGAATATGGTCATTGGTTGAATGCTTGATTATTTTTTTCTTTTTAGAATTTCAGCATTTGCGCTTAGAAACTTATCTCTCTTCTATGCATCTTATAACTATAATGAACTAGTACGCCAATGATTTTTAGGTGCTTTATATGATTAAATTTCAGATCGAAATGGCACAACAATTGTTCATACAAAATTGAAGATTAATGTTTCTATTTTCTATGAACTCTGCACATTGTCAAAAAAAAAATCACTGCCTGCAGAAACTGGAGATTCATGAAAAACCTTTCATTTTGTGCATATCTTCAACAGCGGCCGTTCTTGAAAGACCTCTGAATGTGAGGGACGCAGAGATGTAAAAAATACACAAATTATGAAAATGACAGCAATCAATAACATTTTTTTCATAGCTCAGAATTAGCATAGACCTTTTGAGGCAGTTCAGATTATGTGACACTGGCAGAAACCATGTAATCTGTAAACTATATGATTGAAAGTTGAAACCTTGTAATAACTTTAGGACGACATGTCAGTGTTCAAGATGATAAAACATGGAGTTTCAGAAACAAATGGCATTAGGTGGCAGAACACTGCATCCATATAGGTGTGTTTATAGCAAATATTATAGACCCAATGCATATAGCTTTTTACGTGGTTGCGGTTGCTATTGGATCGATGAATGGGCCACGTGCGAGGAAGCCGCTCCGTCTGCCGGCGGGCTGAGGAACGATAAGAACACAACAGGAAAATGGTGAGCCAATGGAGGAACGAGGAGGATCTCTGGTTGCAGCTGCCATTGGATCGACGGATCGGCCACGGCCGAGGCAGTGACGCACGAGGAAGACGCCGTCCGTCCATCGGCGCTGAGAATTGAGAAACCAAGAACAGAACATGAAAATGTCGAGCGAATGATGTACGACGGCGCATCGGAGGCTAACAATAACTTTTGGGCTGGATCAGTTATTAAACGAAAGGCTCATCGAGCTGCACAGCGTTCTTTTGGGCAGTGAGGGCGCATGGGCTGCCCTGCACTACTACTCGCCAACAACAAAGATCTGTGAGCAACATCCTGAATTCCTGATTTGTTTTGCTCCAATCTCTCGCCTCTCAGATCAGACCGGCCGATCACACATATGGTAGCAGTGGTATGGTTGGAAGCAATATGCTTTCACATCATCACATGTTTAATTTGTACTATTTCCTACTGTACCACTGGAAAGCCCTGCCGCTGGCTCCAAGTTTATAGCCAGGCAGGGGAGTCCAGCTCCTTTTTTATGCCGTTGGATTAGGTCTATCACGTTGCAAATGCATGAGCCACGTCCATAGCATGGCGTATCTACTCACATAAATGGTTGAACATGACACAAACTGAAAAGGGGGCAAATCTTGCTTGTGTAATGAACCACAACGAGTTCTAAAGAAGATTCAGCACAGGCCATATCTGAAGTTGTCTACAAGTACTTCCATAGTCATATTTCCATTAATATTTCATTGCAACATTACGTGAAATGTCTTCTTATGCAATGTAACCGGTACTAAATGAAGAGAAAGTTAAGCCATTAGACAAAAAATAACTTCACATGTATGTTTGTTGTGCATCATATTTTCGATGTCAGTGACCAGAACGTGTACTACTGCATCCTTAGGTGGTTTCTCCGAAGGCACGGTTAAAACGCCCGGATGAACGGAAAATTCTGACAAGCTAGCATGCGAATGAGTAAAGCATACTATCCTCATTTATTACGCAAAAGTTTAATTCAAACAAAAATTTATGCATGAGAAATAAAAAGAAGAAAAATCTGGCTACAAATTGTTGAAGGTTGAACTGTTCATGTTATAGTCACAAATGGAAGCTAAATGTAGATTGAATTCTATTTTATTTTGTCTCTTTGCAAAATATTTATTTGAAAACAAATTACCCATGGCTATAGGTGATAGTATGCCGGGCATGATTGGTTCAATACCCAGGCATGCCAAAATTTGGGCAATTCTTTGGCCACCATTTACTTTGGTGCCCACATCTCACATCTATTCTACCAAAATATTGGCAACTCTTTTTACCAAGGTTTTGGCTTGCCAAAATGTGGGCATGCCACAATTTTAGCATTGAACCAATCAGCTCCTTCAGGAGCACCTAAAGAAATATGCTCACAGGGTGAACTCCAGCATCATCGCCATCTCACCCACTTGGGTTTGGGGCAGCACACATGGTCCATCAATCATCAGGCCTATAGTGGTCACACTGGGCTTTTCATAAGATGTTTGAGGGTATGGGCCTTGGCGGTTGCATTTTCCAGGTATTTACTTTTGGATAAGAATAGAGTATGGCTATCTATATTTGCCCTTTATATATTGCTAGTTTTTCTTGTTCCGTTTAACTCCTAGGAAAAGGATGTACTTCTATTAGTCGTTTTGAAAGTACGCTAATAAAAGACTTTGTAATGTTTCCCAACAGTTTCTTCTCACAAATGCTGAACAACTTTAATATATTTATCAACTAATTATAGAACTGTGGGGAATGAGGTTGTCGGGGTTACAAAAGCTATAGAAAAATCAAAATAATTATACTAAGAAAACTGTTATCCACTGGAAAAAAAACTACTAATAGATGCTAACAATGTAGGCCACTTACAAAAAAAAAAACTGTTGGAAAAGATGTGAAGTCTAGTGGTAACTTCTACACTAGCCTTTAAACAAGTTTAACATGTTTGCAGTTGGGTGCTGTCATGAAAATGCATCCAAATCCAATCAGACTGAACTTACATTACCACCAAAATCTACCTAAACCTATCGCTCTGCTACAGCCACAAGTATATGGTGAGTTTCACCTTGATCCTCACGTTGGCATCCTCATCAGCTTCGGCATATCGTCACGATACAACGAGAACAGTCCAGCTGCACCAATCGTGGAAGGGCTCTTCTTCAACTCCGATACGCCGAGAATCACTCGTATAAATGGCCCCCATTGACCCCCTTGCTAAGGACTTCAAGAACCGCAGAGTGTAGAACAGCAGAAGAAAGTGCTGGCGTGAGATGCAAGCTTTATTCCCAATATATATGTAACCTGGCTACACGACTCTACCTCATCTAGTACTTGTTATCTTCTATGCAAGTGGGGCATGCCACCTGCCCTGCAGCACGTTCTCGCCAACTCGGAACGTTTCTCACCTACAGCAGGAGTGCCTATGCCCCATTATTTTAGGATGCTCCGCGCTCGCCAAGGATCCTTGACCAACAACCTGCTTTGTTTCGCTCCAATATCTCACCTCTACCTCAGATCAGATCGAGCATGCATGCATGGTAGTGGTTATTTGGTAGTTGAATGTGTGCTGTGTGTATTGCCTGTCACTGGAGAGCTCCCGGCCCTGACTGGTGCCTGCAGCCGGCCGCCTGCTCCAACTTTTTATAGTTACAATGTGTATAGAGAGGCAGGGAAATCCAGCTCCTTTTGCTGCCGTTATTGGAGTTAGGTCTATCACGCGTCGAGCCCATGCACTGACTACATCCAGTCCTCTAGTGTGCACTACTAGAAAAAAATAAATACCGGTTGGGAGACCTCGTTTAAGTACTGGTTTTCCAACCGATACTACATTTTCTACTAGAAAAAAATACCGGTTGGGAGACCTCATTTTCTACATTTGCTAGAGACCTCATTTAAGTACCTCTAGTGTCTCAGCGATTTTGGTCTCCAAAACTTTAGCACGGTTCAATATTCACAACGTTTGCATCGGTTTGGTGGAGCCCGCCGCTCAGTAGATGGCCTCCTTTTTTGTCTACGCGTAAGCTCCTTGGCTCACCCGTGAAAGTTAAAACCCCAGCTTCTGGCTTGTGTCAGGTCTCATAGGATTTTTTTACTCGGCTCGTTTCGACTGCTCTACAGTATGCGATTTTCGCTCTGACACGTGAACACCAATGCTCAATATGTACTCCATTCGATATTTTTGAGGCATGGTTCGATTTAGGAGCACACTGAAGCTGTCCTAAATGGGCAGTAATTTAGTACCGGCTGCAATAACCAGTTCTGAATGAGCCATTTAGTATTGATAAATGGCCAGCTCCCTATCTAAGTGTCCACGCCCTTTTTTCGTTTTCTATGATTGCTTGTTTTTTGTTTTAAGCCGACATTTCGCATGTTATTAATTATTTTGATTACCAACAAACATTTTGTGTCGGCAACCATTTTCTTTCGGTGACAAGGATCCAAATCAAATAAAAGCTCATTTCGAGCAAGACACATAGAGCAAGAAATTCCATTCCTTAGAAAATCAATCCATCCAAGCAAGAATGGACTTCCAGAACAATCTCGCTAAACAAATGATGCATATTTTTATTGGATAAAAAAGAACATGCATAAGATAAATCTGCCCAATACATGAAGTAGCTCTGCACAGCTGCTTTGTCCTCGGTAGTCAAATCTGCCGCTGCAACTAGTTCGACACGAGCTGATGAACCACCCAGCCCACTACGCTGGTGACCAGGAGCGCCACTAGTCCACCCAGCCGCCACCGCCACCACCGCCAGCTCGCTGTGTCAGTGCCAGCCACCGCGGCCCCTGCATCACTTTGTGAAGAAGCAGACAACATACTTTGCACACATTGACGCATTTGAGCTCCCAGAAGAGCTGTCACAATCTGAACTCGAGAGAAAACTAAAGTTGATCCCCAAATATATGGCATTTTTTTCCTGTACGCAAGTAGTTTACTGGAATCATGCTTACAATGTAAGTTTGGGACTCTGGGTTATGGTAGAAATGTATAGCTCTTGTCGCACGAGTAAGGCCCGGTTTAGTTCACCAAGTTGGTGACAAGTTGACGCGCTAGAAAATGTGTTACGGGAGAGGGAGAATAGTTGTCAGTGTGCCAAGTTGATGAAAAGTTGGTGCACTGAAAAACTTTGTGAAGAGCCATATTGTACTTAGTGATCAGGTGATCATTGTCCTAGTAATGCGCCCCTTTTACCAAGGTTGTAGCTAAGGATCTCCGCTCTAGCCAAGGATCCGTGAACAGAATCGTGCTTTGTTTCTCTCCAATCTCTCTCACTCTCAGATCAGATCGGGCACGTATGGTATGGTACTGGTTTGGTTGTTGAATGTGCCTGTGTGTATTGCCTATCACTGATGCAGAGCCTGCCGGGTGCCTGCAGGCAGCTCCAAGTTTGTAGCTAGTAGTATAGTATGGGTGTAGAGGCAGGGTATCCAGCACCTTGCTGCCGTTGGTGTTAGGTCTGTCACGTTGAGCCCATGCACGACAGCACGAACCACGTCCAGTCCAGGGTGCATGATGCAACTACTCGCGTGATCGCGCCGGTTGTGTGAGCATACATGCAGATAAGTTTTGATCTTTCTTTTTTCAGGTAAAAAGAGAGTTTTATTAACTAGGTGAACGAGAGTTTACAATCATTGTTGCCTAGTTCTAAGACGCACGCAGATGCCTTTCCTAACCAAACTGCAGTATGCATATTCCGTCTAGCTAACAACGCTAATTCATTTGCAACTAGATTGACTCCCTCTTTACCGACGATACCTTCCAATTCTCCAGCAGCTGGGACAGCTCAACTCAACAACCTCAGCTACTATGAAACTGAGCTCCGATCTGTTCTCCATCCTCTGCAGGGCCTTGACAATCCTTGCACAAACCGACTCTATGACCACCGATCCTTGCGCTCATTCGCTCGCTAATTGGACGCTCTCTGCGCAAGCCATTGCCTCTGCCGCCGTCGCGCTTGCACATTTCAATTAGACCCTCCAAGCTGTGAACACTATCTTCCCTTTACAATTTCTTGCGGCAACCCCGACACTAGCAGCTCCAGTCAGTTCGACGAAAGAACCGTCCACGTTGATTTTGACCCAGCCCTCTGGTAGAGGATCATACCTAACTATTTTGTTCCACCACCCTAATAAACTAAGTTGTGCTCAGTAGCTAAAACGACATCAAAAAGTTTCAACATCCCACCTGTGTTCCACAGGAGGTTCATATGTCCTGCCGTGCCAATATGGATCGAGACAATATATGTCATCATCTCCGAATATGAACCAAACGGAAAATACTGATGCTGCTGCCCGTTGATATAGCCGTTCCACGAGATGCGGCGCGCTTCGTCGGGATTATTAGTGAGGCTCGTCCTGTTTTTTTAATATGCAGTAGAGCTACTCGTCATTGTATTAATTAATAGGAAACAATGTTTCAGTACAACGCGAAAGACAAGTCCGCCGTGCTTTGTTTCTCTCCCATCTCTTGCCTCTCAGTCTCACCTCAGATCAAACCTGGTGGTCCAACGTTTGGCGTTTTATAGATGCAGGTACAATTTAATGACGAAAATGGTATTTCACCAGTAAAACCATTTGGAAATCACCATAAACTACTCCAATGCAAAGTTCTGACGAACTCTAGGCATGATGTAGGAACGAGAAATTCCTTAGATATTATTTTGTAATATGTTATCGTTTCCAATCATTCTGATCTTTTGTAAAACATAAAGGTGTTTTTAATTAATTTTATATTTTTTCACCATTCATATTTTCATTAATTTCATAAATATAGGAAATATTGACCGGACTATTTCTGTTTTTCATACTTTAATATTAAATTTGATAGTTTGCATCCCCTAATGAAAGCTCTTCCGATTTCATAACAATTACACAGATACATGACGTTGGGTTGTTCTGTATGTTTTTTAAAACAAAGGGTTGTTCCATCATAAGTTTTCATGCATGTTTTTTTAAAACAAAGGGTTGTTCCATTGCTAGCTTATGTAGGTAATTTAATTTTTTTGAGAAAATAAACGTATTTTCTACCATTACTAAAATTACTCAAAATTGCACACATTACACCTTAAATTTTACGGGAACTGGATGAAAAAAGACTCAGTTTGATCACCTATGTTGCACCAATACTTGGGGTAGGCGTCGTATTCCGTATCCGATACACCAAGGATACACGGCTGATACATATCAGAACGTATCTGAAATAAAAACAAATAAACACAAAACAGATACATATGTGGATACCTATCCATATATGTATTGGAGAGGTTTAACGATATGGCCCAGGCCAATTAGCAGTGATCTTTACATTTCTTGATCTATTGTTTGTCTCTATTCAGTTTGCTTCTTGTTTGATTTTCCCAATCCCCTTCCTCATATAGATGACAGCAACAAATTCGAGCAGTGCTAGGAATCAGCTTAGCTATGTTTGATTGTTTGTTACTTTATGCTAGAGTTAAGTGTGGTGATGTTTATCTTCCCTATGATTTAACTTTTTTTTTAAGATTACACAGTACAACATAGACGCTCAACACGCACGCACACTCACACCCCTATAAATACACGTACGCAAACCCTATCCTTATGAGCACCTCCAAAGGACTGAGCCGGCAGATCTTGAGATTCACGAAGTCACCACATGCGCCTCACTGTCGATGGGGATGTCGCCTACCACCGAATGCATAGCGTCGGTAAATCCTGGAATCAATCCAGGAAGATACGAGCATCAGTGCCAGATCGAGGATTTGAACCCTGGTGGGTAGGTTCCAACAAAGAACCCAACCTCATTTAGGTATCTATATTTGTGAGGATCTAGGATTAACTTATGTTATGTTTATTGTTTGAGAAGTAATAAGAAGTCAAGAACTACTTAACCTCATTTAGGTATCTATATTTGTATAATATTGTTTAATATATTTTTTAAAAAATGTTAAAATGTATCGGCATATCGGGTTGTCTGAGATTTGGTGTATCCACATATCCATATACATCCAACATAGTTTATGTATCAGGTGCAAACATTACTTCCACCTCCCCTATGTGCCGCCTTGGATCACCATCGTGTGGCTTATACTTGAAGTTTGCACGGTTGCACGGAGAGGTTAGCTTACACATGATACGTTGCCTAATTGATAACCATCTACTTCGAGCAAGTTTGTAGGGCAACATATCAGGTGAAAATCAATCTCTCCATAGAAACTATGAAAACTTCGATCTAGATCATCACACGATATTGATCCAAGGGAGGTGGGAGGAATGGTTTGCAACGGGTGATTAGAGATGCTTTTGCAATCACCCCTCTTATCAGCTTATCTTAGTCTATGGATCGTATATATAGCTTAATTCGCCTACAAAAGTTTGGCTGAATTTTTCATTACAAGCTTTTTTTTATTTTCAATTTCATTTACAGAAGAAATCTTTTGGAGGACACCAGTGGGGTTCTTGACATTTCTTTCAGTAGTACAAGACGATATGCAGTTGTACACTTCGCTGCATTGATCGATGCTCAGATGGTAAGTACATGTTTCCAATTTATTTTCCTCATTTTTGTCTGTTGCACCAACATATCTTGAGATTATCGCACAACATCATGCCAGTTTGGTTTGATAGCGGGCCCAGCAATTTCCTAACCTCTGGTCTTTACATCAATAGCTGTATATATTTTTTTTCTTTTCTATAGATGTGTCGTAATTTGTAATGTTTGTAGGCACTTTACCAGCTTACCGGACATTGCCTGAAGGGGCATCCACTCAAATTTGCATGCTTGATACGAACAGCTATGATCTTAACAGGTAAACTCCACCCTGAATGCACCATGTTGTATAACTCATCGGCTTGATTTCCTTTAATTAGTTTCAGTTCCTGTATGGAGTTAGTGCCAGGTAGAGCATTTCGCACCGTCTGCGTCAAGGGCTTCGATTTAGCTCTTAGTAACACACAGGTGATTAACCATGCACCTTTGCTCAACAACTTCCCTCATCAATCTCATTTGCCTTGGCATTCCACTTGTCTTACTGTTCCTACACCCCACTGCAGATCAGAAAGTTGCTCAAATCTCATTTTGGCAGGCACATTATCACCCCTCGTAATCCAAATGGCGCAAGCACAGGTAACCAAGTCACTGGTCTGTTCATTGGTTGATTGTTGATGTTCTCTAAAATCGTTAACGGTACTGATTGTTTTAAGCACGTGTTGGTAGTTGATCTTGCAGGAAAGCCTTTGTTCATTTCCATAGCCACACTGACTTTGTTGCAGCTCTTGAGCGGAATGGTCTGGACCTAGGGGATGGTCGCAAGCTGCACGTCACTAGATGGCTTGAGCTGCTGGGTTTTCCATGGAATCAAAGGAAGGAAGAAGAGGGCAATGTTGTTGGTGGTGTAGAAGATTGAGGTTTTCGTTCAGCCTTTCTGACCATGGCTGGGCCCGTTGACGTCCAGCCAGAGCCCGTTAAGAGCAGCAGGCGCTGGGCCGCTGGCACATGGGAAGCCTCCGGTCACCGATGGTGAAGTGCATCACACAGAGTTTCATGTCGTCAAGTGCCCTTACACCTATTATAAACAAGAAAATGTTTAGAGACTCAATGCACTTGAATTCCTCACCATGGGAGGAGGATCCAATGGCCGATCTTCATATGCTACCTCCAGCAGCAACTAGTTAGTGCCTTCACCCTAATTGCGGATGTCAGCTTGCTTCATCCGTTGTCACGGCACGTGCCCTCACACAAACCACAAGTGGGTCTAAGCTCTTACAGAGCTTCCACGGAGCTTCTAGCCCTCACCCTACCGCAGGGTGAGTTAAGTGTCACCAGAGCTTACAAGGAGCCTCTACCGAGAACCTACTGCGCCTTTGGTGACAGCCCTCTGGTCTTACCAACAGTAGTATCTTCACCCCACCTCTACCTCGCCCACCGATTGTTCTTTGTTGCCTGGCAGGCAAGATGTTCTCTATACTATGATCTTTATCTTGGGTCTAAGAAGATTAGCTGAATTAACACATTTCTCGATAAAAGGTGCCATTGATGAAATTACCACACTGGTAACTTGTCGTCACCTCTACCTCGCCCACCGATTGTTCTCCACCACCCCAGCCCCACTGCTATTGGAATCCTTATGAACTCGGCGAACTCCAATAAACCTCCTATTTGCCTCCTTATAAACTTGGTGAACTCCAATAAACCACCAACCCAAACCTTAGAAACCCAAACTAGGGACCTCTTGTCAGAAAAATGGTGTCCCAAACTAGGGACCTTTTGTCAAAAAAATGGTGTCCCAAACTAGTAACCTCTTGTCAGAAAATGGTGTAGAACAATGCAGATCGAGCTGAATGGTAAGAGAATGGAGAACAATGCAGATCCAGCCGAAGAGAGTGGGAACTGGGGAGGAAGGGAAAACTTCTTAAAACTTACGGCTTATGTCCCTAATAAGCTTATTTGGTACATTCACCACCTAATTATCCAAGTTCGTGCCATCCGTACTGGTGAGCATTTCAAAGGCCAAATGAAATCGCTCTTAGCAAAACGTCACAGGCTATAAAAAAGTTCAGCAATAGGAGGAAGAAATCATGAGCGTATGGCACACAGATAGAACGCCTCGCGCTGTTCGTCGTGTTCGTGGGAGATGGCCGCTCTATGTAGACTTGATCAGCCTTTGAATTCCGGTCCGCACTTCTGACTGACAAACTACCAACAACTGATTGTAGATGGAAACGACAACTTCAATATTGCTCAATAAAACGCTAGAGCGACCACACATGCTTGTCAAATCCAGGAGAACAATACCAGTCCACATGGACCTAGTGCCAACTAGCGGCAATGCAAGGCAATGAGAACTAATTCGACCTCTACCAGCCTAAAGGAAAAGAAGAGCTACAATGATGGCACAGCACACAGCTTCGGCAGCAAAGGATGGGCTCCAAGAACATTTGGCCTCGACGGTTACTGTCCCTCAGCATCGCCCTTTGGGGCTTCTTGGGCCTCCTCAGCGCCATCCTCCTGCAGAGCAATTTCTGATTTTTAGTACCTAACAACTAGAGGTGAGCAAGATATGCGGCAAACAAACGATGGCCAGAAGCAGATACCGTGAGGTCAGAGGTCCAGAGGGTCAAGTTGTCCCTCAGGAGCTGCATGATCAGAGTGCTATCCTTGTATGACTCCTCCCCAAGGGTGTCCAACTCAGAGATAGCCTCATCAAACGCCTGCAAAATAAGTAACAGATCATTGTCAGTTATCAGAATTCTAGTGAATTTAGACTTAAAAGGCATGGTATAAAAGTTGTGTAGATCAGGCAACCGGCACAGAAAACTGCCAGTTAATTTGACAAAGTATGTGAGTCTTAGTTTCAAATCGTTCTCTAATGTCAGGTACCAGATATTCAAGCCTTGTTATGATCCAGATGGGCCAATAACAAGTGTCTACCAATGACAGAATGCAAAACGACACAAACCTCACTTTGTCACATTATCATATGTGGCTAGGCTATGTGCAGCAAAGAGCATAGGCTCGGAACATCAAAAAGTAAACATTGCTGATCAAAATTCAGATCTGATACATAGGGGTCAAGATGTCTAGCAGTCAAACTGAACCGTGAACATATAGTAGCACTAGCTCTACCCATACGACAAAGCAATCAAGAACTCCAGAGATTAAACAGTAAAGGGCAATAATAATCATTTTTGTTCTCATCAACCTAGGTTCATGTGCACCACAAACCGCATGCACCTTAAACATAGTAAAATGAACGTAAAAGAAAGGTAAATGTGATGCCAAACCTGCTTTGCAAGGTTGCAAGCTTTGTCTGGCGAGTTCAGAATCTCATAGTAGAACACTGAGAAGTTAAGAGCAAGTCCAAGCCTTATCGGATGGGTAGGTGCCAGCTCAGCCAGAGCAATATCCTACAGAACGCATAGCAGAATAGAGTTCCGTAAGAAAACAGTAACAAGCCAGGAAGTAAACACTCAACTGATATCATGAAAAGGTAGCAACCACCCTAGCAACAGTAATCACATTATCCAACAACAAAATGAACAAACCTGAGCAGCCTTGTAAGCCACCATCGTACTCTCAGCAGATTCCTTCCTCTCAGCACCAGTTTTGAACTCAGCAAGGTATCTGCAAAAATTTCAAAGAAGGTTAAAAAATCTCATTGCTTGCTTCATGTTATACACATCTAATTACATATAGCATTGCATCCTTCCTAACCTGTGATAGTCGCCCTTCATCTTCAAGTAGAAGACCTTTGACTCAGCAGCAGTAGATGAGGGCACGAGGTGTGAGTCGAGCAGCTTCAGGATACCATCACAGATATTGCTCAGCTCAGTCTCAATCTTGCCACGGTACTCCTTGATCAGAGTAACATGCTCCTCATTCTTACGGGACTCCTCCTTCTGTTCAATGGATGAGACAATGCGCCATGAAGCACGGCGAGCCCCAATCACATTCTTGTATGCAACTGACAGAAGGTTACGCTCCTCAACAGTGAGCTCTTCGATGTCTACAGTCTTCGCCACCTTCTCCATGTACTCAACCATCTCCTCGTATCTTTCAGCCTGCTCAGCTAGCTTGGCCATGTAAACATTCTCCTCCCTCGACATTTTGGTCAAGGAAAAAACTTAATGCAACAACAAAAGAAACAGATAAGCCACTGACAGAATGCAGTAGTAAATTAAATAAGAAATGTACATGGCAGGCCACAAAAATCAAAAAGTCACTCAGCTCATTCATGTTTTGCTAAAACAAAGCTATGACTACACATTTCTGAGCAACAACAAGACATTATGACATAATTCTGATTCAACCAGTTACATATAGTCACACCAGGAGGCATCAGCTAATCTAACACAAGCTGCGGCACCAAAGTTCAGGCTCAAATCATAAGTCCTCTATTTGCATTTCTGATGAACAGATCACTGAAATGGGTCAGCCAGATCTGAACCATGACAGCGATATATGTAATTATCTAAAATTCCACAGCAACAAATACAGTTCGAGCCCAGATCAACAAGCACCCAATCCCTAGTGAATCTCACACATAACAGTTCATCGACCAAAAAAAGCACCCCCAACACCTCCTGCCACAGACAGAACTACCCTTAAATACCCCCTATTTGCAAAGTAGGCGTCCAGATCAAATACCCAGCGGACGCACTAACCGTTCATACACAGAACACAATCCACTCCAACAATTCCACATTCTACCCTCCCATTTCTCACACTCCAACAGAGAAACCATGCGGGGTTGCTAACCACGAACCGGTGGAACCCCAAAAACTCCTCGGTCATCGCACCAAATCGTGCGGATCTACGCGTCCCGCATCAGATCTCGCAGATCGAGCCCAAGCGAACCCACCTAACCACCGCCGAGAGACCGAGACGCGCGGATCTAACCGCAGCCCCGAACATCGCCCGAAAAAATAAACTCTCCTGCATCACCAGTACCACGAACGCGGAGCGCGAGATCAAGCATGACAGTGCGCAGAATGAATTTCTAGTTTCTAGAGAGAGGGAAAAAAAGGATTAGGCAAATCGGCAACCCTAACCTCCTCCTGGCGCTGGCGAGGGGGCGGCGGCTCTCGAGCGGGACGGTGCGGTCGGGGAACTCCGGATGCTGGGGGTGGGGTGGGGTGGGGTGGACAGGGCGCAACGGCGTTGGGGGAAGGCCGGATTTATACGGGGACGCGAGCGCGAGGCTACGGTCAGCGGGCCAATGGAAATGGGCCCCGCACCGGCACTCCTCTCGCGCCTCGCGCGAGCCGGGGGAGCGACGGCTGCACCTGACACGTGGGCCATAGAACTGGTGGGACCCAGGTGTCATTGGCATGGGTGGTCGGGTGTGGTGGGCTCGGAGTACGTGGTCGGCGGGGAATATCCCCTGGCGCGATGGAGAACCTCTCTCGGGCTCCGCGAAGTGGAAAAAGCTGAGCCCTGGTCTATGACAGGTGGGTCCCGTACGGCGGTGCGTGTGAATTCCATGACCCATGGGACATGTTTGGACATTTTTCTTCTTATGATGAAAAAATTGAATGATCCTCCTGTAAAGGGAAAACGCAACATTATTGTGCTAAAAAGCCGGCAGGATATAAGAAAGTCTTGTGTTCCTCGCAGAATCATGTGATTGGTGATTAGGGTGCTGGGAAGCGTGTTACGAGAGTAGGAGGAATGAGATGAATAGGAAAAATTTAGATAAATAGTATTTTTTTAAAATAAAAATTTTTTGATGAACTATACGCACATATGAGGAAAAGGTTGCTCCAGCTACTGATGTACAGTCCTTTCTCTTTCAAAGAAAAAGCCGGGAGATCATGCAGATAGCAATCACCTCTTCCGCCCTTTAAAAGGTGCAGTTGTGTTTTCGGTTGCCAGGTTGACCACAAGCCTGAATTTGGACAATGATGAACTTGGTTGCCTAGAAAAGCCACTTTCAGAGGCTATAAAAAAAGGCATAAAAGCGGGCAAAATTATATGTTAGGTCTGCAAGTGCCAGCAAACCACATCACCAAGAAATCAAATGGCCGATGACCTCGAGCCTCTTCAGCATCGTGGATGACCATATGCAGGCAGTTCGATGAATTATAGCCATGTCTGACTGGAGAAATATCTAAAAACTAGTCCGGACAAGCTTGGGCCAAGTTGTTTCTATGGCGGACATACACGCCTCTCAATTTATACGATCGCTAAAAAAAGTTCAACAAAATCGTTATAAAATACTAAAAATATGGCGCCGTGCAAGCATTTTGTGACAACACGTTTCCCCGGCAAGCGGCAGCCCAGGCATCGTAGAGGTCGCCGTCACGGGCGACATCTCGCTGTCAAGGCTCGCATCGCAGGGGCAAGTAGCCAAACAGGCAAACAGCCCTATCTTTGTTCTTTGACGTATCACTATCAGCCTATCAGGTAACACGCTGGTTCCATTTGGGCGCCGGAGAAAGAGGTGGCATCTCGCCGTAGCAATCCGGAGAATCCAGACGTGGCACGTCTTTAACAGCGTTTGTACGGCAAAGATATCGATCGCACCAGACGCTGTGTTGCGTGACACCTACATCATATGGCATCGAGTCCTGTGATGAGTCATGCATGGAACTGCAGAGCGAACAAATGGTAGGTGGCGAGAGCCGAGTAGCCAACCGACAAATTCAGAACAGACATGGAAAGCAAAGAAGGTGCAGACGCAGGCCATGTAAACTAATCACTCGATTAGCAATATAGTAAGGTGCACAATCTGTGACCAAGCGGGTGGAAAGGTGCTTCTGGTTTCATATTTCAGATAATCTTACACCTTAGAGTTGTAGTTTGTTCTCAGTTTCCACTAGGCTAGTTTCCTACCTAGGCCAGCACTTTGAATTCATGACAGGAATCACAGCGGCATAATTGGAGAATCACAAGAATTTCAGCACGGTTCAAAGTGTAGAGATGTATCTTCAGGAACCAGAAGATTAAGCAAACACCAGGCTCAACTGCATATTGCACATAAGGCGTGGAAGGCCACACCTCAACCTCAATAGCTCTGAATATTTCTGAACCATATCTAAATCGACAAAGAATAGAAGCTTACAAGGTTCCACCAGAGAAATAGAATCACAAACCAGGATACAGCTATTCATCATCGCCAGTAATCCTTTTCTTCATAGCATCAAGGTTATCAGCCAATTCTTTACGATTTTCCTGCCAGAAAATACAGATTGTCAGAAAGCATACATTTAATGGAACTAAAAATACGCAGATGATCGGAACCATTACTTGGACAAAAAGGTACATAAACCAAGTATTTGTTCTCCGTTGCAGCAGGTTGCACCGACACATGTTCAACATAAATTATTTGCCTTTTCAATGCTATGTTGAATTTCTTCAGATTGAACCAATTGCAAAGGACACCGTATCTAGTTTTGACAAAGCACGATGGACACCTATCTATCTGCTAGGCAAGTCACGCAAGGACAGTGGACAACTTGATCTGTGATAGCTCATTAATATTAAAGCTGTGCATCGGGCACGGTTCCCCCAACAGCCTTTTAGGTGCTGACAGTCAAGGACTACTTGAGAAACTCGTGTTGAATAGTAGAAAAGAAGTATCACGGCCAAACTACATGGTTTAAATATTACCTGAAAGAGCAGGTACCGGTATACAAACCATCCCGAGTAGCCCAGCCCAACTAGCTCCAGTATGCCTGGGAGCTACAGACAAGGAAACAGAAAGAAACAGTGATCGAATAAGCAAATGAAAATATGATTAGCATCATGGCCTTAGAGAACAGACACACTGTAAACAGAAAAGGCAAGATAAGTTAGCTATATACCAATGGGACAGAGTCGAGAGCTCTGACGATGACCAAGGATATCCAGAAAGCAAGGATTGCTCCACCAGCATATAAGGGAAGAGAGGACTTGTTCTCCATGGCATCCCACTGTTGTTGACATCTTGGTAACTTTTTGTACTAAGATTATTAGCATAGAGATATATAGATTTTAAACTAACCTTATCCCTGAGTTCAGAGAGGAGATCATCATCCTCAGAAGAGTTACTCTTTTTTGGAAATCGTCTAGCTGTTAACTGGAGTTGAGAAATCTTCAGGGAAGCTGTTGAAGAGATTTTGTTAGACCAGTTTAACCATTAATCAAGTTCTGAAACATTTGTTAGATAACTTTGCCAATTTTATAGAAGACATCCAAACCATCTATTTATTTGTAGGGGCTAAATGATTGAAAAAAAAAACTCTTTAAAAAAGAAAAGGAAAAGACGCCCTTTGACTTCTTACAGAAACTTTTTTTCAATGTTTGCTAACATGAACAGACATACTTCACTACTGTACAGTAAATCACAATTATTGTTTATGACATCCTGCACAAATGCAAATTGCAATTGTCCTGAGAAGAAGTCAGTTTTTAAGTAAAAGGGACATAGATAGATCTTGTCAGGCAATGGAAATGCAGAATTGTCTTGGCACCAGTGTCTCCTTAACAGGTAAAGATTTAATATCCTAAACAAAGAAATTAATGATAAACCACATTTGAGCACAAAATGTAATATATCATCATAAAACAGAGTTTGGATGGCATTTTTGGGGGAACGAGTAGAGCCAAAAAAAATGTTTGACAAACTCATGACACAGAACTAACTCATAGCCCCTGTTTCGAACCTGAAGTCAGATTCCCTGTTTCCCAAATGCAATCCAGGTGATACTTTCAACACATATCTCTTCTACTAACCTTCTCCCTATTGGCCTAATGACTTTGCCCACGTCCTCCAAGATGCAGCAGCTAGGGTTTGTTATAACTCTTGAGTTCCTTATTGATAGGTTACTTTGTTGCACGTTAGGAGGATTCATGCAACAAATAGTCACATAGGCATTGCCAGCGGCAACTCGGCCTTATCATTTCTTCACTGCAGAAGCTAGGTACCAGGCTTGCAAAAGTTAATGCACCAGCTTGAAGGGCAAGGCTTGTGAACATACTATACGAGCTTTTATTAACTGAATCATATACAGAATGCTGATTTGAGGATCAGAAATATCAAATTCTGGCATCAGATTTAAAATCATTTTTTTTATTTCCTAGATAATATGAACTGTGTGATGTGCTTGCCATGTCACAAATTGATGATTGAGCTACTTGGTCCTGCCAGCTCCATGTCTAGAACTTGCCAAATAGTACCAGCTGGTACTCAATATTTTTTTTATTTAACCGGCACTTTAGAGTTATGCACCTGTATAGCTTTATCTCAGTCCACAAATATGATTTATATCAGCAGCAGCTCCAAGCAATCACTTGGAAAATAGGGTGTGTGCAGTCTGCACCCTGAAAACAAATCTAAGAAAATTGCCATGCTTCCTGACCAAATGAAATGAGACCCCGTTTGGATCTTTGCTCCTTGGAATTAAATTCCGTTCTTATGGTCACAATGTAGACATAAATTAATTAAGGTAATATAGTTGTCTGTGGAATATATTTATATATTATTGTCGGCTATATGTAAGAGATACTTACATATTGCACTTATGTTATAGTGCTCTATAAATTGCACATTAGAAATATAGCATGAGGATCTATAAAATCAATTTCCATCCCCCACCCCATGAATTTAAGATAAGCATGTATGCATACTTTGAAAGTTGTGGAATGCCACGTTCTAAGACAAATAGCCTACTTTATTAAGTAGATTCCAAACGGGGCATGAGTGTATTCCCATTCCCAGGTCTCATTTGTGATTTATACAAATCAATAGGAAGGCATAAAAAACAGGAAGCTGGTGGTGTTCCAACTTCCAAGTCCTACCACAAGATCGCTCTAAACATCATGTGAACCCAAGTTAGCATTGTCTACATGAGCAGAATGCTGCATTGCAACAGCTAGAAATGAACCAATTCGCAATTTGATAAATGATAACTTTTTCCGATTGAGTAGTTGATAACTTTTTTGATGCGTATATGACAGATATTTCGAGTCTCTAGTCAGATGATATGGAATTCGCGTAGCCCCAACCACCAAGCATTTTGAAATGGGAATAGCTCACAGCTCACTCATGTAAACACTAAACAGGACGATGCCATGAGAGCACAGTTTGAAGCCACTGTTGCCCATCCCATTTCGAAGCATACAAGCGCATCAGATGAACCTCAAAAGATGAGGGCCACCCCGTACCTGTGCGGCGGGGAAATGGCGCCGCGACGCGGGAGGAGGGCAGGCCGCAGGGCACCGGAGAGCGGAGGAGAGCGCCGGGCCGGCGGATGGGCACCGGCCGCGCCGCCGCAGTGGCGGCTACCATCTCGGCGCCGGTGCGGGCAGCGGGCGGGCCTACGCCTACGAGATCAAGCTTGCTAACCCTAGGGATGAAGAGAAGCAGAGCTGCAGAGAGGTAGTTGTGGAGCTTCGCTTGCCTGGGGGTTGGAGCTCCAGAGGGGTGGGCTGGAGTGGGGACTGGGGAGAACGGGTAGGTGTAGCACGTAGTGCGAGAAGCCGTGTGATTGTGACAGTGTGAAGCGGCGGCAGCGTCCCCGGCGAGGAGGTCCAGCGAGGGGCCGCACGGCAGATCGGACGGTTACGAGGAGAATGAGGTTGCGTTGAGATTCAAAACTAGAAAAATGCCACGCCGTTCGCGCACCTAGAGGGACCCTTCACAAGATATATTTCTATGTTTATAAAGTTTTGTTATATATATATATGGATTGTCTATGTGTTCATTTGTAGCGAGATAGCTTTGTGTGTGATGGTATCATAGGTGTGAATGTTATGGTTATGCAATGTGTAAATGTGCGATGCGATCTAACCCGTCACCGATAATGGGGTTGGTTCTGCTTGTCTTGGGGTTTTTTTTGGATTTGTTACTCATGGAGTGCAAATTGATTTTGCCAGAGTTCAAGAGGGTTTTATATGGAAGTGACACAGGCAGAGTGCAGGTTGATTTTATCAAAGCCTAGAGTTTTTTATTTGAAAAACTATAGTTAGTCCCACACATATTTGGTTCCGCGGGACCCCCATGTGGTGGGACGCACCTGTGGGTCCACAATGGGCCTTACTTGTGGGACCCACGCTGTTTGGTCCCATGGGTCCCACGGTGGGGCCCACTTGTGGGACCCATGTCAACGGGTTTCGTGGGCCCACATATGGTGGGACCCACTTGTGGGTGCCCGTGGGTCCACAGTGATGGACAATGGTCTCTAAAATGTCCTAGAATTGTTTCTTACCGTTGGATCGATCGATCCGACGACCCATAAATTCTCGATGATGTGGCCACATCCTGGTGCAAGGGAATGCACCAGGATCAGTAATAAAGATGTTTCTCCAAAAAAACACTATTCATTCAACTTTTTATTATTCATCTCATTCCTCCCACTCACAAAACACTATTCATCTACAGTGTATTTTTGAGTCTACGGTGTTTTTTTGGAGAATCTTTCCCAGTCTAAACACCCCCTGAATAGGAAGGTATTCATTCAACTTTTCCTTATTCATCTCATCCCTCCCACTCACAAAACACTATTCATCTACAGTGTATTTTTGAGTCTACGGTGTTTTTTCAGAGAATCTTTCCCAGTCTAAACACCCCCTGAATAGGAAAGGTAAAAAAAAGAACTTTTAGGGATATGTCTGGGATTCGTGTTTTACGAGGAGAATGAATAGAAAAGGTGAAAAAAAAAACTTGGATACGTATTATGTAAGAGGGATAAACATGAAGTAAAAAATACTTTTGGGAACGGAACACAGCTAGCTTTGAGCGACCCAAGTTCTACGAGTACCTAGGAAACAATCTGTTGATACGAGTATTGAAATTTATTGTGTATTGTTATATCCGCTATACAAATTAGAGTTTTTATATAAATTAAATCGACTTTGGTCAAATTCATTTAAAAAAACGAATAACACCGACAACATAAAATTATTTTAATTGAATCCGCAATTGCCCATCAGTGATGTACTACGTCTACATTCCAGGTATCCTTTCCAATTCCGATACACAAGCTAACATAGCAGAACCAAGACCACGGAACTACCCAAGATATAAGAAGTTCATACTTCAGCTAACATAGCAGAACCAAGACCACGGAACTACCCAAGATATAAGAAGTTCATACTTCAGAGGAGAAATTATGAAAGTAGGCACGAGGCCGTACCCGTGGGTGCTTCGGCTGCTTATCAATTTATCATGCCACCTTTGGACTCCTGAATCAGCAGTGGAAGCATAGTACTCCATGTTTTCTTCAATTATTACTAGAAATATCATACCGTCTGGTTCACGAGTGAACAGCGATGTGCCTCGAGCATTTCTCAGTGCCGGTTTCTGGTGAGCTAAGCAGCCTAGCATCCCTGATATATATCACTAAACAACACTAAGCCCACTTTAATATTCCTATTATGCCCAGGCCATAACCGAATCAACCTGGTGATCCTGTTGAGATGGATACAAACAAAGGCAAACTAACCTATGGCAGATAGTTAAGCTATTTGAAGCCATGGCGCTCATAGCTAATGTAGCAAGGCAATGACTTGATAGCTTAGCATTTAGGGTTCAAAAAAGAGCTGAGGTTAGCTATTTAAAATGTTGGTTTCTTTTCTTTGCAATGCAATCAATTGGTGGATAAGAAAATTGAGCTAAATATCTGTGATAAATCAGAGCAAGGGAGTTACTAGTATTAGTGCTAACAGCAGCTTGGGTTGAAACGGACAGCCAAGCAGAAAATACTTTGAATATCATCTCATTACTAGAAGTTTTAGAACATGTAGCAGCTGAAGCTGCAACAAGCAAAAAGATCTGAGCACACTTTCTGCAGAACCCGCTTCATCCTTTAGCTTTGCGCTGCTTTTTATTAGAGCCTTGTGCCTCTTGCTTCTTCTCCTGCTGATTCCTAGACCTCTGTAAGAAATAACAGCAACATACATCAGACTACAGTTTGATGGGGCACCCAGTACCTTCTCATAACAGACAGTCAGATACAGTACATCACAAATTCACATTCAAGGAAAACTTGTTACATGTATTCAACATCTCATTATGTGTCATACAGCTCGAGATCTCTCAAAATGATGATAATAATATGATACTGCACAAGCTTTGAGCTCAATAGGGTTTTCCAAATGATGCCTAAAAGCATCTGACATGTGGTTCATCAGCATGGCAGTTGTTTTAAGTGTATTCAAAATTCAAAAATAACCTCCATGGTGGTGACTGGTGAGTTGCTTGAAATCATTCAAGATAACGAAACACTAAGTTGCACAACCGTTGAGCTCAATAGGACATTTTAAATGGTGCCTAAAATCCTTCAACATGTACTTCATAAAAAAATTCCCGTGCGGTACCACAGTAATGCAGTTTCAGTTGGAAGTGTATTCAACATTCCAATATGACCTCCGCAATGGTGTGCTACTTGAGATCATCCAAGATAATGAAAGCATGATATAGCACAAACTTTGAGCTCAATAGGTCCAAATGACACCTAAAAGCCTTCGATATGTGCTTCGCAAAAAGTGCAAATGGAAAAGAAAATATTCAATTACCTTCTTTCTCACTTCATAAAAAAGCAGCCGTACAGTAGCACAGCAATGCAGTTTCAGTTAAGTGTATTCAACATCCAAATATGACCTCCGCAGTGGTGTGCTGCTTGAGATCATCCAAGATAATGAAAGCATGATATAGCACAAACTTTGAGCTCAATAGGTCCAAATGACACCTAAAAGCCTTCGATATGTGCTTCACAAAAAGTGTAAATGCAAAGAAGTGATTCAATTACCTTCTTTCTCCGATTTTGCCTCTGCCTGCCTGAATCCTTCTTTGATTTTTGTACTTGCTGAATATTAAACAGGCATGAACAAATTAATACCAAAATTTTATACTGAATAACAAGCAAAACTAAATACATCAGTCAGGAGGAACGAAAAATTTTTAAATAGTAAAATCACCTGGGCGAGAGCTATAGTTCGAGCATGTCGTTCAGCATGTGTCTCTTCCTCTTCCTCCAGCTCACCATCACTGTTGAGCATCAGCTTAAGCCTCCCTTCTCCTAGCAGTTTCTTGGACCGAGCATGCCTCTATAAAGACAAGCCAAATAGAAAGCATAAGGGTTACTGGACAGGAACAGGAGAAGAGAATCCTACCGATGCAAGGTTTCTTTCAATCTCTACAACAGAAAATTATTATTCTTTTGCAGAAAGGAAAAATTAGCATTCCTCAAAATTAATTACCTTTGATTTGAGATGTACCCTAACCATATCTTCATTTAGGCACATGATCCTTGGACAGAGCTTGCACTTATAAACAGATTTGCACTTTAGAATGCAGTTTGCAAAATCTGCCTCAACAGCATCATCTGTGTTAGCAGCACTTTTGGCAGAGGCAGCCTTAGCAACAGAAGACTTCTTATCAGGCAAACTTATTTCATGGCGCTCTTGATCTCTTGGGCTGCTGTGATCATCATCTGAAATCAAACGAATGATCGATCAAAAGATTGCTGTCAACAATATTCAAGTTATCCAACACATAAGAGAGATAACTTTAATAGCAACGGGAGCAATCAGCTCCTTCCATACTTTCTTGATAATAGTACATTATGTTATCGGAAATAAAGATAAGTACTGCTTACGTGAGTTTGACTGGTCATCACTCTTCACAAGCAAAACAAATTAATTTAGTGTCAATTTCAGAAAAGTAACAAGTATTTGGCAATGTGAGTTCTTGACTTCTTGTGACCATTTCACAAGGCTAGAACAATTTTGCCCTCCTTAAACAAGGACTACAAGTTTCACAAACACCAGTTAACCATTGAGCAACGACGCATGAATGCATGACCACATGACACAGTATTGGTTATATACACTAACATTCATTCAAATCTCAAGTAGAGTAAATTAACCTACAAACTGTAATTCTGAGTCATATACTGACTATAAAGTATAAACAGACATCAAACAGCTGCTTTACAATAACTAACAGAACAAACTTAGTCTAAACCATAATTGCACACGGTCAAAGCGCCTCCAAATTGAGGGGGAAACAAGTAAAAGTCTAGAATTATAAGACATGTCAGCAATAACAAAAGAATACCTACAGATGGACCATCAACATCATTCCCAGAGCTGTCCTCACTTTGGTATCCTGAACCTGGTAGGCACGAGTAAAAAGAAAGAAAAGAAGAAACCTGATCAACGATATTCACATGTGGCAAGTCTACATCGGTTATTTCTGTGTTTGGGGATAGCTATCAATTGTTTATACATATACTGGAAAAATAACAAATGAACATAGAAACATAGCATGAAACAGAGTCTAACATAACAAATGAGCATGGAAGGTATGCTTAACAAATGATGCCATACTGCTCCTCTGCTCAGTTTCTTCATCAATTCTACATTTTCCCTTACAAAAATTGTATTTGTATACCTAACAAGCATATCCAATTTGTACCGTTTAAAGGCAGTACTCGTTGGCAATAAACTACAATTGTGTCATTGTTAGGTTGTAAATGTTACGTGTCTGGATTTACTACATACAGTGCCAGAATTATCCACTCCATTTGATAAACAAAAGGGCAACAGACAAATTAATTGCTAAATTCGTGTACATAAACAACGTGATGCATCCTCTACGTCACATTATATATAGCACAATTAAATATATAAAATAAAATTGAGAAACTTGTATCCACTTTTGCACAAACGCAAGACAATTTTGCCTGACGTGATAGAGAAGAATATAAGCAAAATATCTCATCCCACGCTGTGGCAGTGTGGTAAAGCACTCACTCTCTTCTTGAATTTGTTGCTCCAACTCTTCCTCCTCCTCTTCTCCCGATTCCTCACCGACCGCTTCTTCCTCTTCTTCCACCTGCCGCTGCTCTACTTCGTCATCGGTGGCTGCCTCTCCCGCAACGTCCGGGTCCGAGCCCGAACCCGAAGAGGAGGAAGACGATGAGGAGGCGCTGTTGTTGCCGTGGTCCTGCCTGAAGAAACGCCTCTTTATCATAGCGGCCGCCGACGGGGCTCTGGGTCAGCCGAGCACTGAGGTCTGCACGAAGCAACAGTACGAGGGTCATTGAACAGAACCAGCTATACAAACCCAGCCGATCACCGAAGAAGGCAATCGCACCCGCGTGCTGCTAGGCGACGACGAGTTCGAGGAGCACCAGACCTGTGGGACGAGGGTTGGCGGCGGACCGGCGGTGTGGCTGAGCCAGGCGCGACGGCTCGTAGCTCAGGCAGCAGGAAGAAGAGGTAGAAGAGGAGCATGGGGGGAAAAAGGCTGCTGTGGCGGCTAGGGCAGGGAGCCAGGGAACAACAGCCAGAACGACCACGGGAGCGAGGGTAGTGACGTTAGATGGGCTGGGCCGTATCCAATAGAAACATATATGGGCTGATACGTAAAGGCCCATGTATCCGGAGATGCTGTATTTTCGTTTGCCGTGTTTGGCATATCTGGAACGAAAAAAAAAAACTATCGGACGACCAGTCACGCTTGAGGGTAACCGCACGATCGCCCACGCCATGTGACTGCGCAACCACGACCCATAGCCCACGTGCGGCCTTCTTTCTCCATCTTGCCGTACGCAGCCATTCCACGAGCCCACGACGTTCTTCCCCGTTTCCAGTTGCTTTTTACTCATTAAGAATAAGTTGCCATATGACTAACAAACTAGTTATCGCTTCATTCAAACATAAGTTACATAGCAAGCAGATAAAATGTTGTCACAACCAAAGCTGGTGTTGAATAAGTTGTGTTGCTGGTGCCGAATAAGCTGTTGGTGTTGTTGTAGTCCCCGAGCACCCAAGTTGCGCTGTTGCTGTTAAAGAAGTTGCTACTAGTGTATTTACCGAGACATCTGAGTTGTCGATGTTGCTGCTGAACAAGTTGTTGCTACTACCGAACAAGTTGCGACGTTGTTGTTGAACAAGTTGTACGGCTGCCGAACAAGTTATATTTTCGAAGGTATTTTCAAGGTTTTTTCGGTCTTCTCGTTTGGCTACAAATCCAGTGAAATTTTTTGGTGGGCTTTGTTGGTAAGACTCCTGTGAGCAACATTGGTATGACCCCCATCAAATCATTCACTGAAATGATTTGGCATCGATTTGGGCTTTTTCCCCAAATCGTGGTCTTGGTAGGGAGTTTGGTTCTCCCCAAAATCCGTGATGAATACATGAGAATTTTTTAAATCTGCTTGTGGATCTATCGACCCTTGATGAGTTGCATCTATAGCTCAAGTTTCATCTAAAATCGTTGTCTTGGAGGAGAATTTTTTTTTCGAAGTTTGGACGGGGTACTTTATTTGCTCTTCTCTCTGTTTGCACGCGAGCTGTGCGTGCTTGTGCCGTACACGCAGCTGCTATGCCGAGATACTGAGTACACCTGCGCTCCGCGCGCTAGTGGCGGCAGACCAGCGGGGTCGCGTGCTCTCCAAAAGCGCGTCGGGTCCCGCCTTTAGCCTGCTCCTATCTAGAAGCATATTATCTCAGAAAAAAAAATTGGAAGCATATGTTTGCCAGACCTCCAGAGCAGGTTTTTCTAATTTCTAAATCCACACAGAGTTCTGCAAAACAGTTTTTTATGAAAAAAAAATGATTCTATGAAATGAACTATAGAGCTGAGAGCTGGGAAAAATATTTCCTCCTAATTTATTTCTCTTTATTCATCACTTTATATTTCAAATTTAAAGAATCATACAAAATCGACTTCTTTATATAATCACTTCTTAAAATAATTTCTCACACACAGTGAACCAAAAGGCTTTACCAAAAACGCCCTATACACTCCCAAACATGTTTCTGTCACGTATCCCACGTGCATCCACATGTGTTTCTGTCGCGTATCCCATGCGCATCCGTTACAGATACGGGATAGGCCGCCACCCTCACACAGGTGCAGCAGGTGTAGAAAAAAGGAAAGTTGTGGCGTTCGAAATCCTGCCACGAGATCACTCTAAAGTCTACTACACGTCATGAGAGACGACTAGAATCACTGATTCACTGGGGCTTCAGACGAATGGAAAAGAAAATAATTAATCTATGCTTATATATACTACTCATCAATCTATTCACTATTTATTTTCATAAGAATACTTCAGAAAAAAAAAATCAAAGCTATTTTGTTCAACCAAGTGAAATAACTACGGTCCTATCGGGCATTTAACCTCTTGTATCTGCTTATTATGAAAAAACTAAAGAAAAAAAAACATTCTGCCAGACGTTTCTCAAAATAAGTTCAGCTCTGCCGGGGTAGCAGCTCCAGAACATACCAAACAGACCCAATGTCAAGTGTGAGTGTGACCCAGATGGGTTGTTTGAAGTATACAACTCTACAAGCCAAAGTGAAGAAAACCACAATCGCCGATTCATGCTAGACTAGTAGATAGTACAGCGACTTTCAGGTACAGCAAACAGATAAACTTGGTGGTTCTTTCTGCTGCAATCTTCCACATCGGTGTTCAACTGTTCACATATTAAATGACCACCCAATGAAAATTGTGGGAGGAGAAAATGGAGAACACAAGAACTACATGTTTGCTCATCCAATATATTTGCCGAAATACTGAAACCTCTCATTTATCTCTGCACAAAGTTCCATTCCCGAAAGTTGTTCATCGTTACCAAACTCAGATCATACAGTAAATCCTAATATTGCACAGCTTTATGCTTATTCTTCAATCACTGTGGTAGTAATACTGTAATGAACTTGTCAAGCAGGAGTGGCACTCAGATCAGTCGTTTGCCTCGTTCCACTCGGCAATGGCCAGGGTGTGGCGCCCACCGCAGGCCACGTACTTCGCCTGCCACTGCCCGTCGGAGGTGCTGCTGGTCTTCGGTGGCGGCAGGTCGATGGGTACATCCAATGGATGGCCTGTCGTCACCTTCCTGCCGTAGCCCAGACGACCATGATCACCCCTCCCATACTGTCGAAGCAGAAGGGTTTCATGATTAACAATTTAATAACATCAGAAGGGTTTCATGATTAACAATTAATAACATGCGCAAGAAATGCTCAGGAAATCAATAATGCTAACAGAACGGTGGTTAGTGAAACTGGGATGAAGTTTGTACAGTTAATATTCACAAATCTTAAATAATATCAATTGGAGTCCTCCGTTAAAACCTCTATATATTGCATGAGTATTATTGTATTTTCAAGCATTTTGTATTCAATAAAATGATCATATTTTGCAATAAATAAAATAAGATGGTCTCAGTTCATCTTTAGTGTCAAAACTCAAAATATATCACTTCAAGTATGGCCATGTTTTTCAGAACAAAACTTTGCGGAGCCTGACAACTGGTCACCAAACTGTGAAGATGTGTGTGTTTCAGACCAGCATATTGCCTATGAAAGATTTAGAAGATTTAGACAGTCATTGTTTTGCCCCAGTCAAAATTGCTTTAACATTTATGCAAATTTTGTTGCATAATATTTAATTAGACATTGGTGAATGGTGCCCACAAAGGGGCAGTAAAAGTGGCATGACCCAAATATATTCATTTATATATCCTAGCTTTGACCTCCAAAAGAAAACATACTTGCAAAACACACAGTAACGTGCTGGAGACCCAAAAATAACACTTACGGAAAACATTCGGCCATCTCGAGTTAGTGCAACTGAATGAGTTCCTCCACATGATACCTGGAAACATGGAGGATGAGTTCTGTTTCTCAACTTGGAAGAAAAATTTGTTCGAGAAAAACTTGGAAGAAAAATTTTCAACCATTTCAGGGCAACAGAAAAGGACGAGACTGAAGTCAAGATTTTAACAGTTAAGGTGTTACCTGGATAATATCCTCTCCAGCTAGAAGCTCAACCTTTAGGGGCACCATGTGACTACTCTTATCATCTCCTAATCCAAGCCTCCCATGTTCTCCTCTCCCCCAAGCATAAACCTACATGTACCCAGAAACAAATGAGAAAATACACTTAGCACTTGACAGTGAAGTAAAACAGGCTTTTGCTCTAGTCATTATGGGAGATCAAATATATTTCGTCAATTTGAAAAGAATGAGTGTAATGAATCCATCTCGGAATCAGATCAATTCATTTGAATTTACAAAAGTAGCAGAGGCACCTAAGTGCACACCTGCTTTTCCCAACACAGCACATATGTGTTGTATGTAACAATGTTTGTTTTTAAATAAATAGTAAATAGCCACAAGCCATCATTATTGTCCATTTAAAAAATAAAAGGAAAGTTGAATTCATTTCTCAACATATACCCTCATTTGCTCCGCCTTATTCTCTGTCCTCTGTTCCTTAATATGCTGTGAATACTTGGCCAGCAGCGCCTTATGTTTTTCTCCTTATTTTATTGTCAGGGATAGTGTCCTATTGTGTTAAACATATTTCCATGGCATCAATGTTCGTTTTTCAGATGATTCAGAACAGTGTGCCCACGAACTGGACCAGTGGAACTCAAGCTAAATGTCAGTAATATTGCTTGAGCAATGGTATTTATTTGGTTCAGATGAGCTCAGCATGGTTAACCCCCTAATATAGGTTACTTTCATCATATAATATGTATAGTGTATAATAATTTTCAGGGGTCTAATTTCGACGTCTTTATAGTCTCAAGCATGCCCTGAATAAAACAGCAAGTCTCTGAATTTACAGTCCAATTTGACAACAGCCTTCACAAATAAGTTGACCATAAATCCAAGGCATCTGGTGGCTTGGTAGAATGAAGCAGTATATAGTCATGGCCAGTGCCAAGTCAGAATAATGGAAATACCTCTCCCTCATTAGTTAGTGCAGTTGAATGCCAACCTCCGGCAGCAATGTCAACCTGCAAACGGAAATAAGAGTGTATGTAACAGGTGAGAAATCAGGAAACCAATGTGCAGATGAACTATCAATTTATGATCATCCAGCAGTATCCTAGAGTCAGGGGGCAAGGCATTGGAAACACCAAACATATTATTGCTAATGTGTGATGATTACAACTTGCAAGTCCCAAAAAGAGAAACCTGTTAGCTGAATAAAGCTTAACACCTTGAGAGTAATATGAATTTTAGCTGGGGTAAAAAGAACTGAGTTTGGATCCTTTTTTTTCATTTCGGTTAGTCACCAAGCCAGTCTTAGCCTGAGACTGTTTGCCAACGGCTTCAGAAACTCTATAGTCTACACTGATATCAGAGTAATTTAGAAAGGTATCCGAAATCCAAAGAAAAAGAAATCAACATGACTAACCAGTTCGAGATCAGATAGACCTTCAACACGGATAGGTTGTGATCTTGGTTGGGTATCTCCAGTTCCCAGCTGACCATACTCATTATTACCCCATGCCCACAAAATTCCTTTGTCTGTTAGTGCCAAATTATGAAATGCACCTACAGCAATGACACCGACGTTCTCTAGGCCTTGCACGCGTACTGGTGTAGATATTTGCTTACTGAAAAGAAACAGATGGTCAGCAACAGTTTCAAGGGAAAAAAACAACAAAATCAAACAAATCAAAGTGAAAATTTTGGCATAAGGCACCATACATATCACCAGGAGGCCATGGCTGCCCCCATGTCCAGACGTGACCTTCTTGAGTCAAAACCACAGAGTGTGTGCCTCCAGCAGCTACCTATTAGAATTAGAAATTAATAAGCAACGCAAAAGCTAACGAGTGGAAATCCTGGGTGCAGGAGCCAAAGTTGCAGCATCATCCCAGGACAAGAATAATTCATAGAGATGGACATGAAGAGACATTGTAAAAGTTCTAGTTCCCTCAAATAAATTATTATCCCGAATGTGGTTCACAACCAGACTACTACTTCTTTAGCAACACAGCATATACCAAAGCGACAGATGATCCACAATTTGGTGGATTCCCCACAACCAGCGCACCGAACCAAAATTGCTAAAGCTCCAATACCATTCTCACTGGTCTTAGCACAACACAGGAATCAAATTCCACTCACTTGCCGAACTTTGAGCTTGGGCGCGCACCGCTGCGGGGTGGGGATGTCCCTCCTGAGAGCTCTCGTCCCGTCCTCCTTCCTCTCAGGCTCCTCGCCGCACTGCCCGTACTCGTTCCCCCCTGCACCATCGACGCACATTGCATCAAACCAGCAATTAATCGGTCACAAGCAGCTCCAGGAAGCGGGGTCGCTTACCCCAGGCGTAGGCGCGGCCCTTGTCGTCCACCGCTAGGCAATGCCACCCGCCAATCGCCGCCTGGAACCAACGGAACCCATAAGGAGAGATTGTTTCACACTTTCATCAGCAGCGCAGAGGCACGAATCTCGCGGCGAAAGCGGAGCCGAGGCGCACCTGGACGATCTTGACGCCGGCGAGGGCGTCGACGGGCCCCGGTGAGCTCTCCGTCTTGGTCTCCGGTGGGTGCCCGAGCGTGCCGCGCTGGTTCCATCCCCACGTGAAGAGCTGCGCCACGGCAAAGGAACGCCGAAACCAAACGGTTCAGAACTCGGAACGAACGGAGGCTCGCCAGCAAACGAACAAGCACGGGGAAGGGAGGGGACGCACGCGGCCGTCGACGCAGATGGCGAGGGAGTTGCGGCTGCCGGCGACGACAGCGGTGACGTTGTAGGGCTCCAGCGCCTCCACGCAGTAGGCCCAGTCCTTCTCCTCGTTCTCGCCCATGCCCAGCTGCCCGTCCTCCCCGGAGCCCCTGCGAGCACACGGAACCAACCCCAAGGAAAGAGAGGAAATCAGCGGCGGCCGCGTCGGGAGAGGGACGGACGGGGGTTGTGTCCCCCGCGGCGAGGAAGAGCACGCGTGCGAGGGGGCAGAGAGCGGGGGGGGGCGTACCACGCGAGGACCGTGGTGGCGCGGCGCGGCGGCGCCATGTGTGTCGGCGGAGCTCCGAGGCGGAACTGCTCGGTGTCGGCGGGAGCAGCGAAGGGAATGGGGGGCGGGTGCAAGGGCGGTGCGCCGCGCAGGGTGGGGAGGGCAGGGCAAGGCAAGGCAACTGGGGCAAGCGCGTGCGTGGCTTTGCGGCCGGGATTTGGGCTTGTGCCGCGCCCGTGTGGCCTATCTTTTCGGCCGCGTGTCCGGTGGGCCAAATGGCCAGATTGGCATTGGTGACGGCAAAGATTCTTGTACAATGGGCTGGTTGTGATGTGAAAATCCTGTGCTCGATTTGCTTGTAGCTGGTGTGTGACATCGATGGTGATTTTTATTGGCTATGATACGGTAACTTGGATGATAAGTGCTATTTAGAAAGGCATTAATGTGAATTGAGAGAAAAATAAAAAATAGTGACCGGTCATACTATCTCGTGCTTTTTTAATTTGATCTGACAATGTATGAAGCATAATGTTCTTTCAAAAGAATAAAAAGAGTGCTATTTCAAGAAACATTTTTTAGGAATATTTCAAGAAACATCTTAACAGAAAAAAGTTAATGGATGTTAATGGCCACTGCGGAATAAATCATGATCAATCATGCTAGCATGTAATATTTTTTGTGATGTTAGAACACAAACTAATTAGTAAGAGAGGTAAAAGATGGAGTAATAAACTCAAAGCGTAGTATATGTAACACCTCTGGTGTAAATTAACACTAAAATGATGATTAAGTTAAGCTAAGCACAGTTCAAAAGTGAAATTAAAGAAAAACAAGGGAAAATTTATCCAATTTGAATCAAAAACCGTTTAAACGGAGCAATGAAGGAACTTGAAAAACTTCCTAAGAACTTGAAAAAGTGCAAATGGTAAAGTTGGAGTATAAGTCAAACCAAGAAACTTCCCTTTTCAAACTATAGTCTAAAAATGTCTGGAAGCATCTCAAAATTCAAACCCTAATCTTGGAGTTTGAAATCTCCAATTCAAATTCAAAGCTGAAATGGAATCTTAGCCAAATCTCAAGATTTTACCACAGAACATCAAAATCTCCAAAAAGCAAAGTTGTACATCTTCACATTCCTGAACTTTGCCTCAATTGGCACTTTGGCCAATTTTGCCATTTAGCCCCTCGAAATTCATAAATTCAGTTCAAAACAGGGTTTTACCCCCTTTTGAATTACAGCCAAGTTTTCAACTTTTTCTCAAAATCTCCAGTGCAAAGATGTGTCCCACAATCCCCTCTACATCTTTCATGTTCAAACTTTTTCGAGTTCTGTTCAAAATTTTTGAATTGGAAGCTCGCTCTTCAACTCGGTTGTAAGCCGCAGAAGCGCGCTCTCGGGAGCTCGCGCGCTCGCCCACGCAAGCTGGCCATGTCGCTCCTGCCGCCAGCGGCCAACCGTGCTCCGGCCGTGCCCTGCACGACGTGTCCCCTATCGCCGCGCATGCGTTCGACCGGCTCTGGCTCGCTGACGGACCCTGCACGCGCGCCTGCGCCCGAGCGCACGCCGACGCGCCCGCGCCGTCGCGCTCGGACCAGCGGTCCGCCGGCCGCCTTGTCCCCGTCACGCGGTATTCGCGCTCGACTGCATCCGTAGGCCACCCACGAGCGTCTGCCCGGCCTCGCCCTGCTCCACCTGCCCGCTCAGCGCGAGCCCATGCCGCTCAGGCTGCCATGGCAGGCGCTGACAGGCACGCCTCTGCCCGTTGCCCGCGCTCGACCCTAGGGCCCTGCCCGAGCATCTCCTGGACTCCCTTTTCCCTTCCCTACAAAGCCCAAGGTCCATCCCTCGCTCGTGTGACCGTTATCCCTCGCCGGAGTCGCCATTTCCGCCGCCGCGCTCGAGTCGCACGTGGACAACCTCCTCCGCGCCTCCCCCGGCCAAACCACCGCCACCAGCAGCTCCGCCGTGCCCCACTGTCTCTCACCGAGCCTTCTCCCACCTTCCTCCGCCGCCCCAGACGCCGGCGCGACTCGCCGGAGCAGAGCCGAGCGCCGCCACCATCGACGACCATCTTTCCGACCTTCTCCGACCACGAGACCTTGCCCAAAGGACTCACGGTGAGCTCCTCTTCGTTTCCCTCCACTTCCCCGGGCCGGAACCGCCGCCGTTTGGCCGGCGCACGAACGCCGGCGAGCCCAAGGACCTAACTCTATCTTCCTCGTTTTTCCAGGGGGCCGAGTGAAAGATGCAGGGGCCATTTCGTAAGACTTTCAAAACTTCCAGGGTTCCTCGCGTAAAATAGATTCTATATTTTAGGTTTAATTCGCTGAGATTTTCAAAAATTCATAGAAAATCGTAGAAAAATCAGAAAAATGTCAAACCAATTTGGTAGTGATCAGTGAATCTAGAAGGCCAACTTCCTCCTTTGCACCTCACTCAGTTGAGTTTTAGATTTTGAAATATAAATTCATTTCAGTTTGAGCACTTTTCATCATAGTTCAAAATCTACACATGCACTGGAGCTGAGCTTGGGATATGTTGTTAAGATGATTATCATTAGCTTAATGCGCAAAGGGTGCACAAAAATTCCCTGTGGTTTTAGGGTTATGATTTTCCAAAGTTATAACTTGCTGTTTTGGCAAAGAAATCACAGAAA
Organism: Digitaria exilis; assembly: GCA_015342445.1. Taxonomy (NCBI): domain Eukaryota; kingdom Viridiplantae; phylum Streptophyta; class Magnoliopsida; order Poales; family Poaceae; genus Digitaria; species Digitaria exilis. Next base: position 157,411 of record JACEFO010001797.1, read on the forward strand.
ATAATCTGCTCAGAGAAAAATCACCTCCTTCACACAGAAGCTTAATCAATACATTAGAAACCTTAGAAAATAAAAATGGTAATTTTTGGACACTGGAAAATGGCTAAATGATTTTTGGTAGTTTAAACATGGTGAAATTCCACAAAATAATCATAAATCAATATCACATGCAAACTTGCAGAGAGGTCACTCTTGGTACCCTAAGTCACTGTGCCAAGTGGTGTGGACAGAAACCTTGTAATTATTTTGGTAGGATTTTATTTTGTTTCTAGGCAAAAAGATAAGAACATTTTTAATAGATTATAGAAAAATCACCTTGAGCCAAATTTTGGGCTAGGCTCCTGCCTTGGCATGAGTAAGCCTCTGGTCAAATGGCACCTAAAAATAATATTCCTAAGTTCACCTTTTGAATAATAGAAAAAGGACTTAAAAGGGGAAAAGAGAAGAAAAAGAAAGGAAAAGAGAAGAAAAAGAAAGGAAAAGAGAAGAAAAAAAAAAGAAAAGAGAAAAACCTAAAACTCTAAAATCAAAGTAAAGGTTCAAAATAAAAAGGGTATATTCATTTATAATTAATGTTTATCCTTTCCAATTCACTAACCAAGATTGAAATAAACCCTAACTATTTAAATCTCGATACTTAAGCATTTCATGCATTTCGTGTAGATTCGGGTCTCGCCGACGGAGTCTACGAGCTAGTCCCCGCTGCCGAGGAGATCGCCCAGGAGTCCGAGGTGAACGTGGTGCACGTGGATCCGAGCCCCGAGCAGGAGTACCGCTTCGAGCCGGAAGGCAAGCCCCGGAGCATAACCTAACTTTACTTACGCGATTTATTTGATTATATGTTTGTGCATTTAAGTTTCAAGGAGTTGAATGAAACCCTAGATTGCATGATCATAGGTTCCTTTGATTGAACACTAGTATGTTAGATCCGATAGTTGCTATGCTTAAGAACGATAGAAGTCGAGTGTTTTCCGACACTTGCGAGATATAGGAGTTGTATGTCTACTCGTATCAGAAACACTAGAGATGATGGACGGATGATTGTAGATTCCCGTCTATCGATGTTTTAATTGGAAACATGTGGTACTTTTGTGTCAAGCGTTTGAACGTACCACACATATTGAAAGTGCATATGGCCCCTTAGTTGGTTTTGGTGATGATGACAATCACAATTTGGAGGTTTCATGTTTCCATTGAGTATTTGCAGGGCTTACACGAAGAAAAATCAAAAGAAATATAATACATGTCCCCTACGCAAACGATATGGTGAAAAGCTCAAATGGATAGCTAAATATATTTTATTTATCTTTGTCTTGAGTATAGGATCACCGTACTATCAAGAGGGACGTGTCTGTCAAGACAAATGATGCCTAGAAGTAATTTTTGGATGATCACCTAACTTTGAGAAAGAGCATTTTGCTCACTAACAAGGGTGGACGGAAATTCCGGTCCTGGGGTCGGAATTTCCGTGTTTTACAGAGAGCGACCGGAAATTGCATCGGATTTTCCTGTGGGGGCTGAATTTTTCAGCCTAAGTCCCGTGTGACCGGAATTTCCGGTCCCTGGCCGGATTTTCCGGGTTTCACAGAGAGAGACCGGATTAAATGTAGGATTTTCCGGTGTGACTCTCCGTACTGAGTTTGAAATAGGGTGGACCGGAAATTCCGGTCACCCCGACGGAATTTCCGGTCATCTGACAAGCATAACGGCTAGTTTTTGAGTGACCTCTATAAATAGCCCCCATACCCCTTCATTTGACTCTCTCGGTTCTCCACTGAAAGAAACACTTTGAGCTCGCCATTTTCACTCTCCCAACCTTCCTTGAGCCAATCTTTGAGAGGATTCAACTAGGGTTTGGATTGGGGAGAGATTTGAGTGAGAAAAGTGATTGGTTCATCTCTAGAAGCACTCAAGGCATCATTTGATTGGCAATCTCGTTTGTTACTCTTGGAGCTTGACTCCTAGACGGTTTGAGGTTGCTTGGGAGTGTCTCAATTCGTGTGAGCACCCCAAGAAGTTTGTATTACCCTCTCTAGTGTGAGATTTGTGAAGGAAAGTCAATCTAGACCTTTGTGGTCGATTGATCGAGGAAAAGAGTTGGAAGAGACTCTACCCTTTGTGGGTTCCTCAACGGAGACGTAGCTCCTTTGTGGAGTGAACTTCGGGAATAAATCTTGTGTCTCATTTCCTTTACGCATTTCATATTGCTTTTCATATCTTGTATTGACCCGATCTATTTGCTTGTGTTGTTCCGCTGCTTCTAATCATATACACTAGCATCTAGGTCATCATTGCAAGGTTTCTATTCAAGTAGAATCTTTATCTAGGCTTTGAATTTTGAATCTCGAGCAACTCCACCTTGCTGTCGGAAATTCCTGAGCTGACCGGAAATTCCGTGTCCGGAATTTCCGGCCAGGCACCGGAATTTCCGGCCTGAACTGATTTTGTGAGTTGAGAATTGTTTCAGATTTCGATCGGAGCCTATTCACCCCCCCTCTAGGCATCCTAAAGACCTTTCAATTGGTATCAGAGCATAGGTCTCTTGATCAAGGCTTAACCGCTCAAGAGAAGGATGTCGAGGTATGGGATAGAAGAAGTGGATGTTGAAAGAGTTGAAGAAGAGGTGAATCCGTCGATTCAACCTCAAGGTGATGACGTGCAATCCGTCAAGTCGAGGACAAGTGCCAAGTCCAAAGGGAGCAACAAGTCAAAGAAAAGCTCAAAGTCCAAGAACCAAAAATCAAAGAAAGATGAAGAACCAAGCTCAAGCTCATCAAGCTCAAGCTCAAGCTCAAGCTCAAGTTCAAGCTCAAGTGACGACTCGGGTGATGATGAAGCCAAGCAAAAGAAGAAGAAGCGCAAGGCCAAATTGGCAAAGAAGATGTTCGAGAAGTGGATGGAGTTGAACATCGACGAAGAAAAGAAGAAGAAGACCAAAAAGGGGTTTGCACAAATTCCTTTGAATTATGATGAATTCAATAAGTTTTCTTCTACAAATTTTCAATCAATTCATTTAGGAAAGGCTCCGTACTTTGATGGAACTAACTATCCTAAATGGGCTTATGATATGAAAATGCATCTTTTCGGGCTTCACCCTTTGCTTTGGGAGATTGTGAATGTAGGTGTGAAGGTGCCCAAGAATGGAAAGATGACTCCGGAGCTAGCACAAGACTACTACCGCAATGCTCAAGCCGCTAGAGTCATCACAAGCTCCTTGTCACTACAAGAGTTCAACAAGATTCAAAATGTTGAAGTGGCAAAGGACATTTGGGAAATTCTCAAGGAGTCACATGAGGGAACCGACATGATCAAAGAGGGAAAGATTGATGTGATCAACAAGAAGCTTGAGGGTTTTGTCATGCTTGATGATGAAACCATCCAACAATGCTTTGATAGGCTCATGGCACTCATCAATGAAATAAGAGCTCTTGGTTGTGAAGATTGGAGTGATTTCAAGGTCACCAAGAAGATGTTGGATGCATACTCGCCAAACAACTATGCCATTGCCGCTATGATTAGAAGAGATCCATCCTATAGAAAGATGACACCGGTCCAACTTCTTAGTGAGCTCACACAACATGACCTAGCCGAGAAAATGGCAAGTGAGGCTCGCAAGAAAAGAAGTGACAAAGACATAGCATTGAAGGCAAAAGAAGAAATGGATGAGAAGGTCAAGTCATCCAAGGGCAAGAAGGCGATATCAAGTGATGAGGAAGAAAGCACCGATGAAGAGATTGTTCTCTTAATGAAGAAGTTCAAGAGTTTCATGAAGAAGAGAAGCTTCAAGAAGAACTTTGGTGGCAAAGACAAGAGAAGAACCAAGAAGAGGCCGTGCTATGAGTGTGGTGAGTATGGGCATTTCATTGCCGAGTGTCCTAACAAGGACAAGAACAAGGAAGGGGAGAAAAGAAGGCAAGTTCAACAAAGAAGACAAGCCTCAAGAGTACAAGAAGAGCTTTGATCACAAGAAAAAGAAGTATCAAAAGCAAGCTCATCTTGGTATGGAATGGATTTCAAGTGATGAAGAGTCCGAAGATGAAGAAATGGCAACCATAGCCATTCACAAGCCATCTTCTTCATCCTCACGCCTCTTCAACAACCTCTCAAGTGATGATGAGGATGACGTCGCTCATTGCTTCATGGCCAAGGGCGCTAAGGTGAAATCCAAATCCAACTACTCCTCCTCTATCTCTTCATCTAGTGACATAGAAAATGATTTTGAAGATGAAGAAGCTTTGTTTGAGCTAGGTCTAATAGAGAAATTTGGAAAGAAAGGCTTTAAAGAAATTAAAAAGCTTTTGAAGAAATTGGATAAAGAGAAACCTCTCTTTCAATGCAAGAAGACTTGCTCATCCTTGAAAAGGAGAGAAACCTTGCATTGGAAAGAGGAGTTAGCCGAAGAGAGATGTAAGGTTGAGAAGTTAGCTATTGACTTGTCTCTAACTAATAACTCTAAAGAGAAGGCATCCAAGGATCTCTCCTTGGCAAATGACTCTTTTGCTAAACTAGAGAGTTCTTATAGTAAACTTCAAAATAGCTTGTCATGCTTAGAGGTCAAACACAAAGATCTTGAAGTTAACTATAAAACTCTTTTGGATAGCACCTCATCTCAATCTAAGGCTTCCCTTGATTCCAATGTCTCCACTAGTGAAGGATGTGCTAAATGTGATAATATTGATATAAATGCTTGTCTCACTAACCTTGCCAAGCTAGAGGTTTCCATCAAGGCTAAGGATGATCAAATCAATAGATTGAACATGCTTGTAAGTCAAGGATATTGCAATGATGAGAAATTCAAGGGCAAGCACCAATACACCACATGGAGACATCCCAAGGTGACCGAGGGTCTTGGTCACACTAGGGGTGAAAAGGTGAATGGTAGGCACCTCATCAAGGGAAAGGAGCATGTCAACTTCGTGAAATCCAAGAACCTTGGTGAGTTGATGGATGTGGCTCATGGAGTGAAGAAGGGTGGTGTGAGTAAGGACACCACTCCTAAGGTGAAGGTTGACAAGAAGGCTAAGAGCAAGGTGAAGGCTAAGGATATTCATAAGCCATCACCTAGCTACACAAATGATTACATGGTCACCATGGATGAGAACAACAAAGTGGTGGTCAAGTATGTTGGTGCCTACACTAAAAGGAACATTCTTAGGAGTGTGTGGGATACCAAGGATGTTTTCGGCTAACCTCAAAGGACCCAAATCTTTTTGGGTACCTAAACCCCGAGCTTAACCTTGTTTTGTAGGCTTACTCCTCCGGTGGCACAGGATGGGTGCTTGATAGTGGATGTACAAATCATATGACCGGAGGAAAGGAGTTGTTCACTTCATTTGAGCCATACAACGAACCCGTTGAAAAGATTGTATATGGAGATAATAGCAAGGGGGAGGTAATTGGTCATGGTAAAATTGCTATCTCAAATGACCATTCAATTTCAAATGTATATCTTGTTGAATCCTTAGGATATAACTTGCTTTCCGTTTCACAACTTTGTGAAATGGGTTATAATTGTCTCTTTACTAATGAGGGTGTGACCGTCTTTCGAAGAGAGGATTCCTCTATTGCATTTACGGGTCGCTTGAAGGGTAAACTCTATTTGGTTGATTTCACAATTGATAGAGTGACACCCGAGACTTGTTTAGTGGCAAAATCTAGCATGGGTTGACTTTGGCATCGCCGGCTTGCTCATGTTGGGATGAGGAACTTGGCCAAACTTCAAAAGGGCGGGCACATCCTAGGACTAACCAATGTTGTGTTTGAGAAAGATAGGTTGTGTGGAGCATGCCAAGCCGGAAAACAAGTTGGAGCTCCACATCCCGGCAAGAACGTCATGACGACCACAAGACCTCTCAAGCTCCTACACATGGATCTTTTCGGTCCCGTGGCTTATATAAGCATTGGTGGTAACAAATACGGTCTTGTTATTGTTGATGATTATTCTCGCTTCACTTGGGTGTTCTTTTTGCAAGATAAAAGTGAAGTGCAAGATGTGTTGAAAAAATTCATCAAGAGAGCTCAAAATGAGTTTGAAGTCAAGGTCAAGAACATAAGAAGTGACAATGGAACCGAGTTCAAGAATACAAAGGTGGAAGAGTTTCTTGATGAAGAGGGGATCAAGCACGAGTTCTCCGCTCCCTATACCCCTCAACAGAATGGTATAGTGGAGAGGAAGAATAGAACACTCATTGAAGCCGCAAGAACCATGCTTGACGAGTACAAGACGCCGGACAACTTTTGGGCGGAAGCAATCAACACGGCGTGTCATGCAATCAACCGCCTCTACCTTCACAAGATTCTCAACAAGACCGCATATGAACTCCTAACCGGTAACAAGCCTAAGGTGCATTACTTTAGAGTTTTTGGATGCAAGTGTTTCATACTTAACAAAAAGCCCAAAAGTTCAAAGTTTGCACCTAAGGTTGATGAAGGTTTCTTTCTTGGTTATGGTACTAACGAACATGCCTACCGAGTCTTCAACAAAACCACCGGTTGTGTTGAAACCTCCGTAGATGTGAAATTTGATGAAACCAACGGCTCTCAAGTAGAGCAAGTTAATTCAAGTCTTGTAGATGTAGAAGAGCCTCCATATGAAGTCATCAAGAAAATGGCAATTGGTGAAGTAAGACCAAGAGAAGAGACATCCCAAGAGCAAGACGAACCATCCTCATCAACAAGAGTTGAGCCATCCATCACTCCTCAAGTGCAAGAACAAGTTCAAGATCAAGCTCATGGTGACAATCATGATCAAGATCAAGAACAATCAAATCAAGGAAGTGATGAAGCTCAACATCCCCCTATTGAAGATCAAACAATTGTCGATGCAAGTGATGAGGAACCTATTCAAAGACAAGATCAAGAGCCTCATCCTAGAGTTCGTCGAATGGTCCAAAGAGATCACTCCGTAAAGAACATTCTTGGGAGTATAAGAAAAGGGGTAACCACTCGTTCTAGATTGCAAAATTTTTGTGGATTTCACTCTTTTGTTTCTACTTTGGAACCACTTAAGGTAGAAGATGCTCTTGGAGATCCGGATTGGGTTATGGCTATGCAAGAAGAGTTGAACAACTTCACAAGAAATGAGGTTTGGGAGTTGGTGGAAAGACCGAAGCAAAATGTGATAGGAACCAAGTGGGTCTTCCGCAACAAGCAAGATGAACATGGTGTAGTGACAAGAAATAAAGCAAGGTTAGTGGCACAAGGTTTCACCCAAATTGAAGGTTTGGATTTTGGTGAGACCTATGCGCCTGTAGCTAGGCTTGAGTCAATTCGCATTCTATTAGCCTATGCCGCTCACCATGATTTTAAGCTCTATCAAATGGACGTGAAAAGTGCATTCTTGAATGGCCCCCTCTCCGAGTTGGTGTTTGTGGAACAACCTCCCGGCTTTGAAGACCCAAAGTATCCTAACCATGTTTACAAGCTCCATAAGGCGCTCTATGGGCTTAAGCAAGCTCCTAGAGCATGGTATGAATGCCTTAAGGATTTTCTTATTAAAAATGAATTTGTCATGGGCAAAGCCGATTCTACTCTCTTTACTCACAAAGTTGATGTCATATATTTGTTTGTCAAATTTATGTTGATGACATCATCTTTGGTTCAACAAATGTGAAATTTTGCAAAGAGTTTAGTAGGATCATGACAAAGAGGTTTGAGATGTCCATGATGGGTGAGTTGAAGTTCTTCCTTGGATTTCAAGTCAAGCAATTGAAGGAAGGAACATTTATATGCCAAACCAAGTATACAAATGATATGATCAAGAAGTTTGGCATGACAAGTGCAAAGCCCATGAAGACTCCCATGCCAAGCAAAGGAAATGTTGATCTTGATGAGAAAGGTAAATCGGTGGATCAAAAGGTATATCGTTCCATGATTGGATCTTTGCTTTACCTTTGTGCATCTAGACCCGATATAATGCTTAGTGTGTGCATGTGTGCTCGATATCAAGCCAACCCTAAGGAATGTCACCTTAAGGCCGTTAAGAGAATTTTGAGGTATTTAGTACACACACCTAACCTTGGCTTATGGTATCCCAAGGGCTCCACTTTCGATCTATTTGGATATTCCGATTCGGATTATGCCGGTTGCAAAATAGATAGAAAGAGTACATCGGGGACTTGTCAATTTCTTGGTAGGTCCTTGGTGTCTTGGAGCTCTAAGAAACAAAACTCCGTAGCTTTATCCACATCGGAAGCGGAATATGTTGCCACCGGTGCTTGTTGTGCACAACTCTTGTGGATGAAGCAAACCTTGAGAGACTATGGATATGACTTTACCAAAATCCCATTGTTGTGTGACAATGAGAGTGCCATCAAACTAGCCAAAAATCCCGTCCATCACTCAAGAACAAAGCACATAGAGATAAGACATCATTTCTTGAGAGATCACCAACTCAAAGGAGATATCGTATTACGCCATGTGAGAACCCACAACCAACTAGCCGATATCTTCACAAAGCCATTAGATGAGAAAAGGTTTTGTGCCTTGAGGAGTGAGCTAAATATCTTGGATTCTCGTAACTTGGAGTGATATGGAGCACATACTTGATTGTTGCCTAGTTAGGTTCAAAACAAGTTTTGGCGTGTGTTTGTTTTGATTTTTGAGAAAATATTGGATTTTGTGATCTTTGGATCATTTCTTGGCTTATGGGACCATTGTTATGTATTGTTGATTGTGGCTGGTCCTGTCAAGTCAAGTTTCTTATATGTCCATTAGCTATATCTTTCTAAATCACTCAATCAATCTCATCGAAAATCTGGCTTGTTTCTGCTGATCTTCACCGGAAAATCCGGCCCCTGCGTCGGAATTTCCGGCCAGGCAGGAAATTGTCTCGGGACTTCCGGCTGAACCTGGCCAGACCGGAAAATCCGGTCAACCCCGACGGAATTTCCGGTCCCGCCAGGGTATAAAGGCCTTCTCATACCCGTTGGAACCCTAAACTCTTTTATTTCTTCTCCAAACCGCCGCCCCTCTCTCTCTCTCTACTGTGCGGGCGATCTTTCGCTCCAACCGAGGAAGGGATCTAGTGGTGATTGGAGAAGGTTGTCCATCCTCCGGAAAACCCGATTCCCACTCCGGTTTTTCCGATCTCGCGCGGGAAAGTTCAAAGGTAATCCATTCAAAATCCCCGTCGCTCGATCTTTCGCTCCGGATGAAACTAGATGAAACCCTTTGAGCCATATACTCCTTATGCATCCTAGAACTCATGCCTGTCATCTTGTTTGCAATGGATGGAGAATCGGAAGTTTTCAAGTTTTAATCTCTAAACCTAGGTTTTATCCGATCTCTAAATGTGATTGATTCTAGAACGATTCCTCCTAGGATTATCTTCTGCTACATAGTCCATCTTATATCCAAAGTCTCATATCTTTTGGTGGGCTAGATCTCGAGTTCCATGATTTTGGTGTGGTGCACGGGCTCGGTCGGAATTTCCGGCCGAGGAACCGGAATTTCCGTTCTCGGAATTTCCGGCCCTTTTCGGAATTTCCGACAGACGCCCGTTCAACACCCCTATCTGGTTCTGTGCATCTTCTAATCCATCATTATCTACACTTTGACAGATGGCACGAACCAAGGTTGCTGCTCGCCGTCCTCGCCCAGATGAGTCAAGTGAATCAGAGTCTGAGGAGGAGATCCATCTTGAGGATGTGAGGCCGGATCCGCCTCGTCGTGCCGGCAAGCGTGCAGCAAACAGGCAGGATTCAGTCCGTCGAGGCCGTGGTCGGCGCTCTGGGACTGGCAGAGGTGCGGGGACTGGTGGTGATGATGAGGGAGGATCTAGTGGTCAGGCCAGCGGAGCACAGTTTGCATATGATCCTAACATTGATCTCAGCATATACACAACTCAGTGTCAGGAGATCATGAGGCCTATCAGGAGTCCTGAGGATCCGAGGATGACTAGTTACAAGAGGAGGACAGCTGATATCAAGCATGTGAGATATGGGACAGATCCAGCTCAGAGTCCCAGGGGTTTTAGGGGTGATCCTAGGTTTTGGCTACCTCATCAGGCTGATTGGTATGAGAGTGTCATCATGCCTATGAGATACAGGACCACTCCGATGAGGTACATTGATTGGCAGCATCTCCTATCCTTCCCTGCACCTATTCGTGAGATAGCCCGAGAGGTACATACTCAGTGTCAGAGGAAGAGATTGACAGATTTGATGGCTATGAGGCAAGATTGGAATGATGAAGTGATTGCTCAGTTTTATGCTACTCTATATGTTGATCAGCAGTCACAGACTTTGCACTGGGCGATTGGAGGCAGACGATACTGTGTGACACTTGTTGCCTTTGCTGGGCTTCTTGGTCTGCCTACCGAGGATGTTCACGACTTTGACCTGCACAGTGAGCCCATTCCTCATGACACTCGTCTGAGTTTCATGTATGATGATCGATATGGCAAGATTGAGTATGGGAAGACTCATGGTCTGAAGCCATACTACAGGTTGATGAATCAGCTCTTCAGGTTCACTCTCACTCCCAGGATTGGAGATTCTTATAATATATCACATAGAGCCAAGAGTATTCTCAGCCGCATGAACCCTGCCTCGCCTACCTTCTCAGTCTCCAAGTTTATATGGAATGAGATCATCACCTGCTCTCGTGATGGTACGAGCAGCTGTCACTATGCACCGTATATCTTCCGTATCATTCTTGGAGTCACTGGCCTTGGACTTGTCACAGATCAGTCTAACATTGCCTACAAGTCCAACAAAGGCCAGCTTGAGAGGATGCTTCACCTTGGGTCTCAGGCTCCATCACCAGTGAGAGCACAAGGAGTCAGGATTCTGGAGCATCTTCCTCACGTCCACCATTGCCTAGAGATGAGGAGGAAGAAGATGATGAGGAAGGCTCTCCCACTGGTCCACCTCCTACAAAGAAGAAGACTAGCACTCTAAAGTTTCTATCCAAAGCTCTCTTTTCATGCTTTAAGGGAAATCAGAAGTTGGCTGATGAGCTTCACAGGCAGAAGATAGAAAGTATCAAGCAAGCCAACAGACAGAAGAAGATGATGAGACACTTTGGGATTGAGGCTTCTTCAGAGGAGGATGAGAATGTCTCTCCACCGGTTCGCTTGTATAACCCCTGGTCTGATACTACTCAGGATGCAGGGCCTTCTGGAGAGGCCACACATGTGTTTGGGCCAGGTGTGCAGGCTGAGGGAGAAGCTCAAGAAGAGGAAGAGGAGGAGGAGAGCTCTAGCAGTGAGGAAGAGCAGGAGGGCGAGTTTGAGTCACCAGAGGATCCTCACGCCGCCGATCTAGCCAAGGATAAAGGACAAGAGAGTTGAGGAGGAGAGCGATTCAGAGTATGACGATGATGAGTGACTCTCTCTTTTTGGTGCTTGGTGCCAAAGGGGGAGAATATACTTGGGTGATTGTCACGGATGGAGGCCCCTCATTTCTTTTTATCTATCTTTCCATCCTTTCATGCTTAGCTAGTGGACATGTAAGCCATTTTATGTGATGTACTTGTGTTATGGTTGAAAACGTGGCTGGTAAAACTTAATTTGTGCTTATATATGTCTTTATGTGTGATGATGAACCTTATTTGGAGATATTCTTTTGTGTGATGTCTATGGTTGATGTAATGTTCATTTGTCACCTTTTATTGTGTGAACAACATGTCATATGCATACGTACTATTCTCTCACACATGGCACATATATACATGATCTTAAATGCTATATCTTGAGAAAGCTTTCCAAAATGTGTGCATAGGCATTTGAGGCCAACAAAGGTTAAGATGCACACATTAAGGGGGAGCTAGCTCACATGAAAATGAAATTGAAACATGAGTTGTATTTGTACATCTTTCACCCAAATTGTGTTGGCATCAATCACCAAAAAGGGGGAGATTGAAAGTGCATATGGCCCCCTAGTTGGTTTTGGTGATGATGACAATCACAATTTGGAGGTTTCATGTTTCCATTGAGTATTTGCAGGGCTTACACGAAGAAAAATCAAAAGAAATATAATACATGTCCCCTACGCAAACGATATGGTGAAAAGCTCAAATGGATAGCTAAATATAATTTTTTATCTTTGTCTTGAGTATAGGATCACCGTACTATCAAGAGGGACGTGTCTGTCAAGTCAAATGATGCCTAGAAGTAATTTTTGGATGATCACCTAACTTTGAGAGAGAGCATTTTGCTCACTAACAAGGGTGGCCGGAAATTCCGGTCTTGGGGTCGGAATTTCCGGGTTTTACAGAGAGTGACCGGAAATTGCATCGGATTTTCCTGTGGGGGCTGAATTTTTCAGCCTAAGTCCCCTGTGACCGGAATTTCCGGTCTCTGGCCGAATTTTCCGGGTTTCACAGAGAGAGACCGGATTAAATTTAGGATTTTCCGGTGTGACTCTCCGTACTGAGATTGAAATAGGGTGGACCGGAAATTCCGGTCACCCCGACGGAATTTCCGGTCATCTGACAAGCATAACGGCTAGTTTTTGAGTGACCTCTATAAATAGCCCCCATACCCCTCATTTGATTCTGCTGGTTCTCCACTGAAAGAAAGACTTTGAGCTCGCCATTTTCACTCTCCCAACCTTCCTTGAGCCAATCTTTGAGAGGATTCAACTAGGGTTTGGTTTGGGGAGAGATTTGAGTGAGAAAAGTGATTGGTTCATCTCTAGAAGCACTCAAGGCATCATTTGATTGGCAATCTCGTTTGTTACTCTTGGAGCTTGACTCCTAGACGGTTTGAGGTTGCTTGGGAGTGTCTCAATTCGTGTGAGCACCCCAAGAAGTTTGTATTACCCTCTCTAGTGTGAGATTTGTGAAGGAAAGTCAATCTAGACCTTTGTGGTCGATTGATCGAGGAAAAGAGTTGGAAGAGACTCTACCCTTTGTGGGTTCCTCAACGGAGACGTAGCTCCTTTGTGGAGTGAACTTCGGGAATAAATCTTGTGTCTCATTTCCTTTACGCATTTCATATTGCTTTTCATATCTTGTATTGACCCGATCTATTTGCTTGTGTTGTTCCGCTGCTTCTAATCATATACACTAGCATCTAGGTCATCATTGCAAGGTTTCTATTCAAGTAGAATCTTTATCTAGGCTTTGAATTTTGAATCTCGAGCAACTCCACCTTGCTGTCGGAAATTCCTGAGCTGACCGGAAATTCCGAGTCCGGAATTTCCGGCCAGGCACCGGAATTTCCGGCCTGAACTGATTTTGTGAGTTGAGAATTGTTTCAGATTTCGATCGGAGCCTATTCACCCCCCCTCTAGGCATCCTAAAGACCTTTCAATTGGTATCAGAGCGTAGGTCTCTTGATCAAGGCTTAACCGCTCAAGAGAAGGATGTCGAGGTATGGGATAGAAGAAGTGGATGTTGAAAGAGTTGAAGAAGAGGTGAATCCGTCGATTCAACCTCAAGGTGATGACGTGCAATCCGTCAAGTCGAGGACAAGTGCCAAGTCCAAAGGGAGCAACAAGTCAAAGAAAAGCTCAAAGTCCAAGAACCAAAAATCAAAGAAAGATGAAGAACCAAGCTCAAGCTCATCAAGCTCAAGCTCAAGCTCAAGCTCAAGTTCAAGCTCAAGTGACGACTCGGGTGATGATGAAGCCAAGCAAAAGAAGAAGAAGCGCAAGGCCAAATTGGCAAAGAAGATGTTCAAGAAGTGGATGGAGTTGAACATCGACGAAGAAAAGAAGAAGAAGACCAAAAAGGGGTTTGCACAAATTCCTTTGAATTATGATGAATTCAATAAGTTTTCTTCTACAAATTTTCAATCAATTCATTTAGGAAAGGCTCCGTACTTTGATGGAACTAACTATCCTAAATGGGCTTATGATATGAAAATGCATCTTTTCGGGCTTCACCCTTTGCTTTGGGAGATTGTGAATGTAGGTGTGAAGGTGCCCAAGAATGGAAAGATGACTCCGGAGCTAGCACAAGACTACTACCGCAATGCTCAAGCCGCTAGAGTCATCACAAGCTCCTTGTCACTACAAGAGTTCAACAAGATTCAAAATGTTGAAGTGGCAAAGGACATTTGGGAAATTCTCAAGGAGTCACATGAGGGAACCGACATGATCAAAGAGGGAAAGATTGATGTGATCAACAAGAAGCTTGAGGGTTTTGTCATGCTTGATGATGAAACCATCCAACAATGCTTTGATAGGCTCATGGCACTCATCAATGAAATAAGAGCTCTTGGTTGTGAAGATTGGAGTGATTTCAAGGTCACCAAGAAGATGTTGGATGCATACTCGCCAAACAACTATGCCATTGCCGCTATGATTAGAAGAGATCCATCCTATAGAAAGATGACACCGGTCCAACTTCTTAGTGAGCTCACACAACATGACCTAGCCGAGAAAATGGCAAGTGAGGCTCGCAAGAAAAGAAGTGACAAGGACATAGCATTGAAGGCAAAAGAAGAAATGGATGAGAAGGTCAAGTCATCCAAGGGCAAGAAGGCGATATCAAGTGATGAGGAAGAAAGCACCGATGAAGAGATTGTTCTCTTAATGAAGAAGTTCAAGAGTTTCATGAAGAAGAGAAGCTTCAAGAAGAACTTTGGTGGCAAAGACAAGAGAAGAACCAAGAAGAGGCCGTGCTATGAGTGTGGTGAGTATGGGCATTTCATTGCCGAGTGTCCTAACAAGGACAAGAACAAGGAAGGGGAGAAAAGAGGCAAGTTCAACAAAGAAGACAAGCCTCAAGAGTACAAAAAAAGCTTTGATCACAAGAAAAAGAAGTATCAAAAGCAAGCTCATCTTGGTATGGAATGGATTTCAAGTGATGAAGAGTCCGAAGATGAAGAAATGGCAACCATAGCCATTCACAAGCCATCTTCTTCATCCTCACGCCTCTTCAACAACCTCTCAAGTGATGATGAGGATGACGTCGCTCATTGCTTCATGGCCAAGGGCGCTAAGGTGAAATCCAAATCCAACTACTCCTCCTCTATCTCTTCATCTAGTGACATAGAAAATGATTTTGAAGATGAAGAAGCCTTGTTTGAGCTAGGTCTAATAGAGAAATTTGGAAAGAAAGACTTTAATGAAATTAAAAAGCTTTTGAAGAAATTGGATAAAAGAGAAACCTCTCTTTCAATGCAAGAAGACTTGCTCATCCTTGAAAAGGAGAGAAACCTTGCATTGGAAGAGGAGTTAGCCGAAGAGAGATGTAAGGTTGAGAAGTTAGCTATTGACTTGTCTCTAACTAATAACTCTAAAGAGAAGGCATCCAAGGATCTCTCCTTGGCAAATGACTCTCTTGCTAAACTAGAGAGTTCTTATAGTAAACTTCAAAATAGCTTCTCATGCTTAGAGGTCAAACACAAAGATCTTGAAGTTAACTATAAAACTCTTTTGGATAGCACCTCATCTCAATCTAAGGCTTCCCTTGATTCCAATGTCTCCACTAGTGAAGGATGTGCTAAATGTGATAATATTGATATAAATGCTTGTCTCACTAACCTTGCCAAGCTAGAGGTTTCCATCAAGGCTAAGGATGATCAAATCAATAGATTGAACATGCTTGTAAGTCAAGGATATTGCAATGATGAGAAATTCAAGGGCAAGCACCAATACACCACATGGAGACATCCCAAGGTGACCGATGGTCTTGGTCACACTAGGCGTGAAAAGGTGAATGGTAGGCACCTCATCAAGGGAAAGGAGCATGTCAACTTCGTGAAATCCAAGAACCTTGGTGAGTTGATGGATGTGGCTCATGGAGTGAAGAAGGGTGGTGTGAGTAAGGACACCACTCCTAAGGTGAAGGTTGACAAGAAGGCTAAGAGCAAGGTGAAGGCTAAGGATATTCATAAGCCATCACCTAGCTACACAAATGATTACATGGTCACCATGGATGAGAACAACAAAGTGGTGGTCAAGTATGTTGGTGCCTACACTAAAAGGAACATTCTTAGGAGTGTGTGGATACCAAGGATGTTTTCGGCTAACCTCAAAGGACCCAAATCTTTTTGGGTACCTAAACCCCGAGCTTAACCTTGTTTTGTAGGCTTACTCCTCCGGTGGCACAGGATGGGTGCTTGATAGTGGATGTACAAATCATATGACCGGAGGAAAGGAGTTGTTCACTTCATTTGAGCCATACAACGAACCCGTTGAAAAGATTGTATATGGAGATAATAGCAAGGGGGAGGTAATTGGTCATGGTAAAATTGCTATCTCAAATGACCATTCAATTTCAAATGTATATCTTGTTGAATCCTTAGGATATAACTTGCTTTCCGTTTCACAACTTTGTGAAATGGGTTATAATTGTCTCTTTACTAATGAGGGTGTGACCGTCTTTCGAAGAGAGGATTCCTCTATTGCATTTACGGGTCGCTTGAAGGGTAAACTCTATTTGGTTGATTTCACAATTGATAGAGTGACACCCGAGACTTGTTTAGTGGCAAAATCTAGCATGGGTTGGCTTTGGCATCGCCGGCTTGCTCATGTTGGGATGAGGAACTTGGCCAAACTTCAAAAGGGCGGGCACATCCTAGGACTAACCAATGTTGTGTTTGAGAAAGATAGGTTGTGTGGAGCATGCCAAGCCGGAAAACAAGTTGGAGCTCCACATCCCGGCAAGAACGTCATGACGACCACAAGACCTCTCAAGCTCCTACACATGGATCTTTTCGGTCCCGTGGCTTATATAAGCATTGGTGGTAACAAATACGGTCTTGTTATTGTTGATGATTATTCTCGCTTCACTTGGGTGTTCTTTTGCAAGATAAAAGTGAAGTGCAAGATGTGTTGAAAAAATTCATCAAGAGAGCTCAAAATGAGTTTGAAGTCAAGGTCAAGAACATAAGAAGTGACAATGGAACCGAGTTCAAGAATACAAAGGTGGAAGAGTTTCTTGATGAAGAGGGGATCAAGCACGAGTTCTCCGCTCCCTATACCCCTCAACAGAATGGTATAGTGGAGAGGAAGAATAGAACACTCATTGAAGCCGCAAGAACCATGCTTGACGAGTACAAGACGCCGGACAACTTTTGGGCGGAAGCAATCAACACGGCGTGTCATGCAATCAACCGCCTCTACCTTCACAAGATTCTCAACAAGACCGCATATGAACTCCTAACCGGTAACAAGCCTAAGGTGCATTACTTTAGAGTTTTTGGATGCAAGTGTTTCATACTTAACAAAAAGCCCAAAAGTTCAAAGTTTGCACCTAAGGTTGATGAAGGTTTCTTTCTTGGTTATGGTACTAACGAACATGCCTACCGAGTCTTCAACAAAACCACCGGTTGTGTTGAAACCTCCGTAGATGTGAAATTTGATGAAACCAACGGCTCTCAAGTAGAGCAAGTTAATTCAAGTCTTGTAGATGTAGAAGAGCCTCCATATGAAGTCATCAAGAAAATGGCAATTGGTGAAGTAAGACCAAGAGAAGAGACATCCCAAGAGCAAGACGAACCATCCTCATCAACAAGAGTTGAGCCATCCATCACTCCTCAAGTGCAAGAACAAGTTCAAGATCAAGCTCATGGTGACAATCATGATCAAGATCAAGAACAATCAAATCAAGGAAGTGATGAAGCTCAACATCCCCCTATTGAAGATCAAACAATTGTCGATGCAAGTGATGAGGAACCTATTCAAAGACAAGATCAAGAGCCTCATCCTAGAGTTCGTCGAATGGTCCAAAGAGATCACTCCGTAAAGAACATTCTTGGGAGTATAAGAAAAGGGGTAACCACTCGTTCTAGATTGCAAAATTTTTGTGGATTTCACTCTTTTGTTTCTACTTTGGAACCACTTAAGGTAGAAGATGCTCTTGGAGATCCGGATTGGGTTATGGCTATGCAAGAAGAGTTGAACAACTTCACAAGAAATGAGGTTTGGGAGTTGGTGGAAAGACCGAAGCAAAATGTGATAGGAACCAAGTGGGTCTTCCGCAACAAGCAAGATGAACATGGTGTAGTGACAAGAAATAAAGCAAGGTTAGTGGCACAAGGTTTCACCCAAATTGAAGGTTTGGATTTTGGTGAGACCTATGCGCCTGTAGCTAGGCTTGAGTCAATTCGCATTCTATTAGCCTATGCCGCTCACCATGATTTTAAGCTCTATCAAATGGACGTGAAAAGTGCATTCTTGAATGGCCCCCTCTCCGAGTTGGTGTTTGTGGAATAACCTCCCGGCTTTGAAGACCCAAAGTATCCTAACCATGTTTACAAGCTCCATAAGGCGCTCTATGGGCTTAAGCAAGCTCCTAGAGCATGGTATGAATGCCTTAAGGATTTTCTTATTAAAAATGAATTTGTCATGGGCAAAGCCGATTCTACTCTCTTTACTCACAAAGTTGATGGTCATATATTTGTTTGTCAAATTTATGTTGATGACATCATCTTTGGTTCAACAAATGTGAAATTTTGCAAAGAGTTTAGTAGGATCATGACAAAGAGGTTTGAGATGTCCATGATGGGTGAGTTGAAGTTCTTCCTTGGATTTCAAGTCAAGCAATTGAAGGAAGGAACATTTATATGCCAAACCAAGTATACAATGATATGATCAAGAAGTTTGGCATGACAAGTGCAAAGCCCATGAAGACTCCCATGCCAAGCAAAGGAAATGTTGATCTTGATGAGAAAGGTAAATCGGTGGATCAAAAGGTATATCGTTCCATGATTGGATCTTTGCTTTACCTTTGTGCATCTAGACCCGATATAATGCTTAGTGTGTGCATGTGTGCTCGATATCAAGCCAACCCTAAGGAATGTCACCTTAAGGCCGTTAAGAGAATTTTGAGGTATTTAGTACACACACCTAACCTTGGCTTATGGTATCCCAAGGGCTCCACTTTTGATCTATTTGGATATTCCGATTCGGATTATGCCGGTTGCAAAATAGATAGAAAGAGTACATCGGGGACTTGTCAATTTCTTGGTAGGTCCTTGGTGTCTTGGAGCTCTAAGAAACAAAACTCTGTAGCTTTATCCACATCGGAAGCGGAATATGTTGCCACCGGTGCTTGTTGTGCACAACTCTTGTGGATGAAGCAAACCTTGAGAGACTATGGATATGACTTTACCAAAATCCCATTGTTGTGTGACAATGAGAGTGCCATCAAACTAGCCAAAAATCCCGTCCATCACTCAAGAACAAAGCACATAGAGATAAGACATCATTTCTTGAGAGATCACCAACTCAAAGGAGATATCGTATTACGCCATGTGAGAACCCACAACCAACTAGCCGATATCTTCACAAAGCCATTAGATGAGAAAAGGTTTTGTGCCTTGAGGAGTGAGCTAAATATCTTGGATTCTCGTAACTTGGAGTGATATGGAGCACATACTTGATTGTTGCCTAGTTAGGTTCAAAACAAGTTTTGGCGTGTGTTTGTTTTGATTTTTGAGAAAATATTGGATTTTGTGATCTTTGGATCATTTCTTGGCTTATGGGACCATTGTTATGGTATTGTTTGATTGTGGCTGGTCCTGTTCAAGTCAAGTTTCTTATATGTCCATTAGCTATATCTTTCCTAAACACTCAATCAATCTCATCGAAAATCTGGCTTGTTTCTGCTGATCTTCACCGGAAAATCCGGCCCCTGCGTCGGAATTTCCGGCCAGGGCAGGAAATTGTCTCGGGACTTCCGGCTGAACCTGGCCAGACCGGAAAATCCGGTCAACCCCGACGGAATTTCCGGTCCCGCCAGGGTATAAAGGCCTTCTCATACCCGTTGGAACCCTAAACTCTTTTATTTCTTCT
Organism: Digitaria exilis; assembly: GCA_015342445.1. Taxonomy (NCBI): domain Eukaryota; kingdom Viridiplantae; phylum Streptophyta; class Magnoliopsida; order Poales; family Poaceae; genus Digitaria; species Digitaria exilis. Next base: position 177,105 of record JACEFO010001797.1, read on the forward strand.
CCAAACCGCCGCCCCCTCTCTCTCTACTGTGCGGGCGATTTTTCGCTCCAACCAAGGAAGGATCAAGTGGTGATTGGAGAAGGTTGTCCATCCTCCGGAAAACCCGATTCCCACTCCGGTTTTTCCGATCTCGGCGCGGAAAGTTCAAAGGTAATCCATTCAAAATCCCCGTCGCTCGATCTTTCGCTCCGGATGAAACTAGATGAACCCTTTGAGCCATATACTCCTTATGCATCCTAGAACTCATGCCTGTCATCTTGTTTGCAATGGATGGAGGAATCGGAAGTTTTCAAGTTTTAATCTCTAAACCTAGGTTTTATCCGATCTCTAAATGTGATTGATTCTAGAACGATTCCTCCTAGGATTATCTTCCTGCTACATAGTCCATCTTATATCCAAAGTCTCATATCTTTTGGTGGGCTAAGATCTCGAGTTCCATGATTTTGGTGTGGTGCACGGGCTCGGTCGGAATTTCCGGCCAGGAACCGGAATTTCCGTTCTCGGAATTTCCGGCCCTTTTCGGAATTTCCGACAGACGCCCGTTCAACACCCCTATCTGGTTCTGTGCATCTTCTAATCCATTCATTATCTACACTTTGACA